>PVIW01006317.1:0-89346 GCA_004026585.1 Noctilio leporinus | reverse complement strand
AAAATTAAAAAAAAAAAAAAAAAGAATAGTAAAATGAATGGAGAAACCAAAGACTCTATATGTGTGACCCCTGGACATGAAGTAAGGGAGGTGGGGATTGCTGGAGGAAGGGAGGTAACCAGACAGAGGGGGGCAAAGGGGAAAAAAATGGGACAAGTGTAATAGCATAATCAATAAAATATACTTAAAAGTATAATAAAATAAATTTTAAAAAAGAGAAAAAAATGTGTCTTTTATTTTATACAAAAAACTAAACGGACTTTTTGGCCAACCCAATACTTAGCAAAAATTACATTTTCCACCTGGCTACTTCTGGTCTATTAGAAACATTGCTGATTTTATAACCTGATCTTACATCTGACCACCAAATGCTGATAGTCATGATAATCTCTGGTTCAGTTGATTTACTTGGCTTTTCTAGTAAGACAAGTCATGCCGTGTATTTTCCCCTTCCTTCCCATTGTTTGAAACCTCATTTCCTTTCTTGTCTTATCCCATCACCACACACTAACAGCAACAGTGGCAGAGGCCATGGCCAGATTCTCCTCTCAGCATGGTGGCTACAAGCTCATCTCAGCCTCATCGCAAGCATATGCGGTAGGTATTTTTAGCTCCGTTTTATAAATGATGAAAATGAGGCACAGAAAGGTTAGCTAATATCTGTAAGAAATAAGATAACCCCTGCAGGGTTGAACCAGGTTCATTGTCATGTTGGAATACAGTACATACTGGAGTTTTGAGTTGGAGAGAAACATTTAAGCCGCTAGGCTACCACTGTGGGCTGAATGCCCCACTCCCCATTCATATGTTGAACTCCTAAAGCCCATGTGGTAGAATTTGTGGGGGGTGGGGGGCGGGGCCTTTGGGAGGTATTTAGGTCAAGAGAGACCCCCCCAGAGTCCCCTCTGCGAGGGAGGACAGTGTGAGACACAGTGAGAAGTCTGCGTCTGCAACCTGGAAGACAGCCTTCACCAGAAGGTGACTGGAACTCTGAGAAAACCAATCTGTTGTTGATAAACCTGCAGTCTGCGGCATTCTGTGACAGTAGCCCGCATGGACTATGACAGCCACAGAGGAGTAGAGGTGCAAGTGGGAACCCTCCTCTTGGCCCTGAAGCTAAAGAAATCAGTATACCTCGTTGTTTTTTGCTGTAAGGGAGGGGGGGGGGGGATGAATTTGAGTCTTTGCCAGGAATCACAGAGCTGACACAAGGTGTCTCCTGCTACTTCAGTGTCCTGGAGCCCATGCCATGCAAGGCCTAGCTTTCCTACTGGGCAGGTGTGGCTCTGCTCAGCCGGCCAGGCATGTGGACAGTGGTTTGGGGAAGGCTGGACACCAGCGGCACTGGTGGCTGTTGTCCTCTCTACACAGCAACATGCTCAACGGCTGCCACACAGGACTCACCAACACCATGTCAGAAAGAAGAGACTCTCTTAATGGTTCCTGCAGCAGGTAAAAGGCATCATGGGGTTTCCCTTCTACCACCTTTCCTTCTACCAGACAAAGCAGGCTCCTATGTGTGTGTGTGCCAGGAGACCAAGTGAGATATTTGCCAGGAATTCTGTAGTTCAGCTTAAAAGTCTTTACTCGCTACATGTCTATAGCTGTCCGTACGGTTGATCCTGACATGGTTTTTGTTCAAATAAAAGGTCTGCCGTGTCTTGTTTCCACCTTAGGAACACCCAGAGGCCTGCATGGCGCTCCCATGGACTGTGTGAGCTCCTGCTCGGTGAGCAGAGGCTGAGAGCTAGATGAGTAGAACACTGTGTGTGTCTACTGTTGACAAGAGGGCCAAAGGTAAAGGAAAGATGGAAAAACAGGAAGAACAATGACAGCCCCAACTGACATGCTTTCACTACACTCGTTTTCATGATTCACTCCGCCGGCCAGTGAGAGACTGCAATAGCCCAGAGAAACAATAGGATGTATTATTTTTCATTTCCACCTTTCTTACGCAATTTGCTAGTCACCAAGGGCTAGCCCCACCTGTTGCCAAAGGGCTATATAAAAAACACAAATATATGATGATGGGATATAAACCAAACCCGGAAGGTGCCTGAGAACCTTGGGACCCACCCACTGGGCCAGGTTTCAGGTGGAGGCTCAGGCTTTGCAGCCGCGGGTCTGAATCTCAACTTCACTACCTATTGGTTGCAGGACTTCAGCTCAGAGCCCAAAGCCTTGGCTTCCTCATCTTGAAAGGAAGAGTTTCTCAGATGAAATGAGATCGCAGTTCAGTGTGATGCACCGGCCCAGCCACCACATAACTGATGCTCCCTAGGACTCACTAACTAGGTCTCAAGGGTCCTGCACCCAGTAGGAATTCAGTTATTCAGTCGATGTCTGAATAGAAGGCAGACCTACTGCAGCACTGCTACAATGTATTCTCTCCTTCCTATTTGGACTTTGTATGCAGTTGCTCAAGGGTTAAAAAAAAAAACGTGGGTTAAAACGTTGGGAAGGTAGAGAATTAGCCACAGAAGAGAACGGAGGATACTTTTATTGAGGGAGGGGGGACTCCCCGATACAACATGCTCAATTCTTCATTTCAACAGCATAGTAAGAAATGAATATTGTGCTGATGTATAGTGCAATTTGAAGAAGGTAGACTAGGTTTTACAATGTTGTTTTCAGTCTTTTAAAATCTGTTTATTCTAGATATTTACAGATATCCCCATTTTTAACCTGAAGGGGGAAGAAAAGAGCCAAGGGAGTCCTGGGGAAGAAAAGCGTTGCAGCTAAAGTGATTGCTCCTTTGCTGCCCCCTGAATTTTTCTTCCATGACACACATGGTTGCTGTTAATCTCATGCAGTGTGAATAGAAAGTAATGTCAATCCAAAATCTAACTTTTATTTTTTCACAAAAACTATTTAACTTTTTTTGTCTCCAGACCAGGTAACTCTGAGAAAACAACTCTGACACTGGTTTTCTAAACAATGTATGTCTAGCAGCCTCTACCCAAAAAAAGAATTTTTGATAGTACAGCAGAAAATGAAACTGATTACCAATACTAATAAAGACAGTAATAATAATAATAATAAAAAAAACCCCAAGTGTCTGGGTTTCTCAGTCTTGTACCAGTGACACAGTTGGCTGGATAACACTGTTGTCATGGGGTGTTCAACACTGTTGTCATGGGGTGTTCGGCAGCATCCTCAGTTTCTAGCCACTAGATTACAGTAGGACCCTCCCCAACTCACATGACAACCCCAAGTGCCTTGACATGTTTTCCAGTGTCCCAGGGAGATGAAAGAGGGGACAAACTCTCACTTGGTGGAGCAATTTGCTTGCTCAAACTCAGTTGAGAACCACTGGTCTTTTGTTAAAGAAAGAAAACAATCATTTTTTAAATTTAATAAGGAAGTAACAGTTAAGAATTATGACAAATTCCATAACATGTTTTGGTCTCCACAAATCAACCTATAATATACAGAGAAATTTCTTTCTTTTTTTAAAAAAGATTTATTACTTTCAGAGAGAGGGGTAGGGAGAGAGGCAGAGAGAGCGAGAGAGAGAGACATCAATGTATGGTTGCCTTTCAACCTGCCTCCAGCTAAGGACCTGGCTGGAGGCCTGGCTCGCAACCTGGTTATGTGCCCTGGCTGGGGAAATTGAACCAGTGACCTTTGGCACCAGTCGGGGCTAGAAATTTCTTTATCAGAATAGTGAAACTAGATAACCAGATTATTTCATTCAATTAATCAAACTTTCCTAGATTTTTAAATAAAAACAATTCTTACTGGACATAGGAAATAAGTAATTGCCAAATACAGGCAAAGCTACTAAATCTTTATGCTATTAATCTTTTAGAGCTTGATGTTTTTGTATATCTTTTCCCTGTTACTTGATCTCTTACTCCAAACATACTTTTCTGTGCAATGCCTACCTCTGGTTGGCTGGCAGGCCCAAGAATGAAAAGGATAAAAGCATCCTTGCCAATCTAAAATTCTATCACCTGAAATGAGGAAACTTCTACTAGAAGGGCCCTAGAATCACAAAAGATTACAAAGGGGTATTAAAAGAAATCCGAGTCTTTTCTTAATCATTTCTTTTCAGACATTATATTTTATTGATAAAATATATTTTAAGAGAAAAGAGATTTTAAGCATAAAAAACTGATGGAAATAAATTAGTGCCACTTGGAAAAGTGTGAGTGAGCAAGTACGTATGCCTGGGAGGCTAAAAAAAAGGTTTATTTCCTTGAAAATAGGACCAAAAAAAAAAAAAAATCTCAGAACACCTTTCTCTCTCTCTCTTTCTTTTTTTTCTTGTTTCTGGCATTTAGATATCAACTTTTCCTTCCTCAGCATTTCCCTCAGCCTAGTTCAGGGCTTCACTATCTTCCATCTGGTCTGTTTCAACAACATTCTATCTGGTTTCTTTCACCAGCCTCTCATCCCTCATTTCAAACCAGGGGAGTGGCGTGGGGGCGGGGAGGTGGGGTGGCCTCATGTCACCTTTTCCAAAGGAAAGTTATGTGATGGACTCCCCAAAGCCCAGAGTTTACAGTTCCCAATAGTCAAATTCCTTCACTTTTGTTCCCAACTAGATTAACCTTCTTTTCTAAATATGCCTTTCCCCACTATCTGACGCGTAAGTTAAATTGTCCTGACTACTGTCCACCATCCCAACCTTTGTTCAAGCTCTTCCTTCACCTAGCATGCTCCTTCCTCCCATGCTCACGCCCAGAGCTGGCGTCTGGGGACAGGCAGTTTCAAGGCACCTGTCTGAGCCTCCGCTGGGGCACTGGGTCGCCCCTCTCACTACCCACGGATCGGCTCTGAGTTGCTACCTGCCTGATCCCCGGGAACAAGAAGCCAGATTTCTTCTCCAGGCAGCTCTGTAAACCTCCTGAAAAAGGGTTTGCCCTTGAAAGATCAGTCCATGTCAGTTTGGTCAAAAATATTTCATGAGCCCTCCAATGCTCCCAGCGTGAGCTAGATTCCGAGAGAGGCAGGCCTGCCCTCAGGGGGCCTTCAGTGGAGAGAAGGGTCAGAGCAAGACGCCAACGCTCCGGGGCACAAAGTGCTGTGATTCCGAAGTGCGAGAATGAGAAGGGACCAGATCGACATTCATGGTGTGGAAAATCAGGAAAAGCTTCTCAAGGAAGGTGGGGTTTGAGGTAGGATTTCAAAACAGGGTGGTGACTAACTCAGGGCCCTCCAAGTACTAGAAGCAGGCAGGAGCGGGCTATCTGAGGAGGAACAATGACAGCTCCTGGGGTGGGGTGGGGCTGTCACCCAGCAGGGTGTCCGCTGTACAGCAGCACCTAGTCTGATGGACAGACCCCTGACCTCGGCTGCTGGGCCTCAGAACAGCCCTGAGTTAGAGGAGAGTCCGCATTCACATGGCGGCAGGGGTCGGGGCGGGCGCCTCTGAAAGGCTGAGGCCAGGGGTCAACACAGCTGCAGTTGAGAAAAACTAACCCGACAAAAGCACAGAAGGCTGACTGGGAGAGGCAGGGAGGCACCTGGGTCTCCAGAGCAGGTGAGACCCAGTGAGAAGAGTGGGAAAGGGGGAGCAGCCTTGACAGGGACTGTGGAGGTGGCATCCACAAGAGGGCACACAATTATCGTAGGGGCAGGAGGTGGACAGAGATGAAAACTCCCACCCACGGTGACTAGCTTCTGCGCTAGAAGAAGGCCAACATGATGAAATGGTTGAAGGGCTGTAAGGGAAAATATAACTGGGTATTAAACTCATGAAATATAAAAGATATAAAGGGAGAAATGGACTTTTTCAAATGTATCTGCGTCCACTGCATTTCATTTATCTACAGTGAGTTTCTACATAAAAGCTCTGTGTTTCCTTCACTTGTTTCACCCTCCTTCATTGGTTTGACTCACTAATAGGGATAAACCCTATGAAGTTGTGTGAACCAGTTCTAACAAGTTGTTGGCCTGGGTGGTGTATACTTTACTAAAAATGCAGCCCATGAAGTATCTGAATCATCTCTCTGCTTGCCCTAAATGTCAGAAGAGTCTGCAGGGTCCACGTGCTTCATTGTTTTTCTGTGTATGAGTACAGCTGACAACTACAGGACCGGGTAAGTGGTTTAACAGAAGGCCAGCACACAATTTAACTGGAGAGTGAATCACACAGGTATGTGGTTCCAATTCTTAGAAATGGAGTGCAGTGACTTCAGGAAGTCTTACCAGCATAGCCATCGGTTTGGTAAGGCATGGTTAAGTCTGCTTTTCATAGGAGAAAGAAAAAAAATTACCTCAAAGCAATTCCTACATGTGTAAAGGGAACCTTTGAAAAGGTCACAGTACTTCTTAGAGGTACAAATGCAAAATGGAAATCGAATTATGAAGTAAGGCGGGCCCATCCCCACCCATGCTATTAACACTCCATGAACAGTGTGGGTCCAGGAAGCTTGTTCAAACTTTCCACCTGATGTTAATCACATTATCTCATAGGTTAAATTATACTTGAACTGGAGTTATCCCTTTCAAGTCCCAACTTTCCATTCAGTACCCACAAACAAGTAGAAAATGAATAGAAAACAGCAGTTCAGGAATTTTGAACTTCAAATGCCATCCCTGTTTTGTGCCAGGGTTTTTGTTTTATTTTCTTGACTGTAGGTTTTCTGTGTGTAGATGATTTGCAAGCATACAGAGAGTAAACAGGGTAAAATGTGAGTTTTTCAAGTTACTAATGTTTTTAGGGCAAGAAAAGCCACATCATATGACACCAAATAATTTTCCACTGTATTTGCTCCTGATCTGACTTTTCACAGCTCCCATAAAGCTCTTATTTTAAGGAACTAATGAAAGGAAATATCTTTCTCCCCAAATCTTCCACACACACACACACACACACACACACACACACACTCACAGACACACACGCCCTCTTTCCTGATTCATGTTTAAATCCCTACTACCAACATGGTCAGCTCCTGGAAATAAGCCAGAGCACTGAGTAATCACGTCGCCCTAGGAAGCCACTAGCTGGATGGTTCCGCCACGCTGTGAAAACAGAATTATGGCCATGTGAGTTCACCTTTCATTGGCGGGTTTCCACACACACTTCACACCGGAACCCAACAGCCCAGGGAAAGGAGAACTTTCCTTCACTCTTACAGACATTACTGAAAGCTATCATACAAGTAGGATTCAAGGAGGGAGGTGGAACCATTTTGGTAAGAATACCACTAAGAGTTCTACAATGCATTTGTTAGTATGTCAGAGTGAACTTTGTCCTTTCTATTACAAAAACTTTTTAATGTGAACACCCATTACCCTTCACCTAGATTTAGTAACTTTAACAGCTTGTCATATACTCATCTATTTTTATGGACTTTATTGCTAAATATTTTATCAATTTTAATCATATTTCCTCCCTAAATAATTCAGTATGTACCTCTAAAATAGAAATATTTCCCTTCATAACTATAATACTAGTATATTAATAAAACCAAAATAATTCCCTAATATCATCTCATTATGCGTATCACTCAAATTAAAATTTCCTTGGCTGATTATTCTTAAGCATTTAGAAGTGAGACTGGAAAGCTATACTAAAGTTAATAATCTTTCTAGCCATTCTCTTATCAAAGGCAGGCACTTACACTATTTATCTCTGTTTAAAATATCAGGATGAATACCCAAGTGTGAAAGACATAGCCATCTAACCTCTGACTACAAACGCCATGTTATATCAGCTACAAAAATAACATCAGTAAGTACAGAAGTTGAGTAGGAGAGGTAACAAATGTCTCTCAAGGGAAATAAAAGTGGCAAAGACAATTTCCCAGACACCATGCAATCAATATTATATTACTTAATTAGCTCCCCCTCTTTTCTCTTTTGAATCATTCTTCCTAAATTAGAACGATTTTCCTGACTCTATTATTCTTAAAAAATGAATATTAAAAGCCCTTCACTCTTATGTCCTATCTCTTGGTTCCTCTTTAACATCTTAATAAAATTATTGGGTTGGCCAAAAAGTCTGTTTATTTTTTTCCATAAAATAAAAGGCACATTTTTTCATTTTCACCAATAACTTTATTGATACTTGGAGTATGTTGGCTGTCTCCCACTTTTGGCTTCTAGTGGGTAGAGGGCACGGTGCTGCTAAACATATTCCAATGCATAAAAGACAGTCCCACAGCAAAGAATTACTTGGCCAAAAATGTCAAAGTACCAACGAACTTCGCAAACCACTTTTGACTCATTGGATAAGTCATAGCACCTTCTCCATATGCTGCACAAATCATTTTTGTGTTTCAAAAGCATTTTTACCTTTCTTGAAATAATAAAGCATAAGATGCCAAAAAAATGTTTCATGTAGCTTATAATGGCTACATGAAAATTTGCCAATTTTGATAAGTTTAAAAAAATGTACACCGACCTAACAGCTGTCACAATATAATCTAACAAAATTATTTCGAATGAAGTTATAGACTAGACAACTAAGCACTATTAGAGTCATTATAAGGAAAAAACTAACCAAATTTTTTGGCCAACCCAATAGTTGACCCTTGCTTACTATCTCACTTTCCACTCATTTTAACCCCCTTTTAATATCTAACTTCCCCCCTTTTATTCACTGAGGTGTCCTTTTGAAAACTTAGTCCCCACCATGCATCCTGCAGGTGCCCACACTTTGCCCTTCCCACCCATCAGGCTGTCTTGAAAGTTTCTTCTTGTCTTGGTTTTCTTACTGGTAATTTACTCAGGGGTGGGAATGTCACCTGGGTGCAGATTTATCATGACTTATCAGTGTGGAAAAGGCCATATACTGTATATATTTACTTAACTCTTTCCTAGAGCTAGGTGTGGAAGGAGAGAAAAAGAAAAGCTTTAGTCAGCTTGCTAATGCTAACAAGTGATCTCTCTCCTCTGGCCTGGGTACAACACCTTTCATGCGGAAAGTGACTTCCAACTCTTTTCCCAGAACAGAAATGAGGGAAGCAGGCCTGGAGCCATGCATGGGTTCAAATCATACCTGTGTAATACTCCAAAATATTTAACATCTCTCAACCGCTGTACTTGTGTGCAAAGTGTAGATAATAATAGAACCTGCCTCATGGGATGGCTGTGAAAGCTACGTGCAGAAATAAAAGTAAAATGCAGAGTTATCTAAGTGCCTAGAAAATATTAAACACGAAATAATTTTAGTTATTGCTCATGTGACCTAAAGATTCAATTATGAAAAATGGTTATTTCTTGGATATGTAATATTTATTACTGGCAAAACTGGCTGGTATAACGTTTCTTAGAATACTGTATTTGCTCTGGCTGGTGTGGCTCACTGGATTGAGCACCAGTCTGTGAACTGAAAGGTCACCAGTTCGAGTCCCTGTCAGGGCACATGCCTGGGTTGTGGGCCAGGTCCCCAGTGGTGCGCATGCAAGAGGCAACCAACTGATGTTCATCTTGCCTATCAATATTTTTCTTCCTCTCTTTCTCCCATCTTTTTGCTGTCTCTGAAAATAAATAAATAAAATCTTAAAAAAAAAGAATACTATATCTGTTGTTCAGGACTACTTCAAAGAGTTTCATTACTGTCCATTTATCACCTAAACTTTATCCCACGTAATAGAGACAGTACACAGTGTTCAACACTAGTAGTTACTTTTATGAACAGATGATTCATGCTAATTAAACTCACAACCCAGGAGAATAAAATTAGCTTGTTTCGACATTTCCTTTTGTTCGGTAATTACAATTCAAGGTTATGTTAGATACCACATTAGTATAATTTTGCCCGAGAGACAGACACAGCACATCTACATGTCTGTTTCTCTAGAAACAGGCACTGTGGATATAAATGCAGGTGCTTGCTGAGTAAGGGCCTTGCAGATTCATGAGCAATTCCTCCCACCCCTGTGTTCCTGTGTCACTTATTTCTGTACGTATTGTAGTAAGAAGGTGAGTACTGAGATCACTTTGCTAGTTATGGAATCACTGGATTTGCAGGAAGATGCGGATTTAAAAATAGAAGCCAAACGTGGCTGGAATTTATCTCAGATGCTTATGCTCAAGTAGCAATCTGTTCATCTACAATGACAGCACACATTCCATCGCAGGATCTGAATTTCCATATCCTCAGTCAGAATTCCGGTACTTCTCAAACTGATGAGCCCCTGACACACAGGCACCTCGCATCTGACCCATCTGGTTTCTCAAAGCTGTGTCCCTATGGAGAGTTTTGGTGGGCTGGTTTTTGAGAGACAGGTGATCACGAGGAGGTAACATTTATTTCATACTCATCACATGCCAGGCACAGTGTCAAGTCATTTACACCTCTCAGGTCTCAGAGAATCTTCATGACATTTTAAAGGCAGATCTCTATCGTACAGATTGGAAACTTGAAGCTTAGAAGGGCAAATAAAATTCCAGAGGCAACAGCGTATCCAGGTTTTTGTGAAGCATGAACTTTATTTTAAAGGGGAAAAACCCATCAAATTGTGAATATGGAATTGCATTTAAGGACCTAGGAGAGTCAGCATTAAAAAGGGGCCCTGACATGTGAGCTTTAGTGGTAACTGACTTGCGTAGCTTGATTGACCACTTAGAGCTACAGAGACAAAAGGAATTTTGAGGAATAGAAGTATGAACTGCAAAACGGAAATCATTCATCTTCAGAAATTCTTGCTACAATTAAGTTGCACTAGGTTTAAAGATATTTTTAAGGTAGATTTTGTTGTTTAATAAATAAGGATAAACCAGGAGGGGGTGGAGGTACAGGGTGAGTTAACTGTCTGGTCAAGTGCCCAACAGTAATTCAGGCGGCCTAAGTCAGCAGAATGAAGAAAAATTCCAATTTCTGTATTGTATATTTCTTAGGAAACATTTGCCTTTTGGGGAAGAACCAAAAAGTGAGGAAGTTTACCTAACATTTATCTATGATGCCTTTTGAATAAAACTTGTGTGAAAGCAACAATAGGTTTTCTATGCCAATCTTTCTTCAGTGGTTTCTCTACTGTTAGCAAAATATGTGATGCTGACTGGACACATTCTTTCTCTCTCTCAGAATCAATTGTTTGTTATACCAAGAAAACTCTTTATTCACAATGAAAAACTTCTTTTGCCAGGATGAGGGAAGCCTTTATTTTATTCTCCCAAAGCTCATCTAATAATTTCAGAATTCAGAGTAAGGGCGAACTTACTGTATTTGGAGTGCAATTCTGATGAAAACTTCAGGTCACAGTTACCTTGTCTCAAAGTTTTATGACATTATTTACTTTCACATGAACATTTCTGATAAGGAATATGGAAGAAGTACTCTAAATTGGGATGTCCTAAAATTGCTGAGTTTTACTACGCTGCAGAACATTTGTGAAGAGAGGTACATGTGGCTGCCCAGGTTTCAAGGGATGCAATTTACAGTGACCACAAAGTGAGGAGTGTGGCCTGGAACAGGACAACACAGCGGTCTCAGGTGGAACAGGACAACACAGCGGTCTCAGCTGGAACAGGATACTGACTGAAAACAATGGTTGCCACCTATTTCAGAAAATATGAACGTGCTTGGAAAAAAATGACAGAGGCATACTATAGAGACACAGGAGCCAGTATGTTCCCAAATGGCTAAACATGGCATAACTTGAGCATCAAAAATAATTAGGGACAGGAATGTATTATAATCCACCAAATGAAAAATCCGTAATTTAATGCTGGTAACAAGTGAATATATAAATAGAAAAGAAGAAAAATCTCTTCCTTATAATAGAATGACACCTAACAAATATAAGAAGGAATGATGGCATTAAGTTAGAAATGTGCAATTTTCTTACCTTCATAGTAAAAATTGAATCAGACAGAAAACATTAATATTAACAGCAGTTCAAGGAGCGAGGGGGGAGAATTAGAAAAGGATCAGAACATATACTTACAGAATCTCAAAGCAGTCCCTTTCAAATGTTCCAGTAATCACAAAGTCAATGGAAATAGTATAGCAAAGAAATCAAACAACACTTTAACCAAGGGATTGAAATTAATGTCACCAATAAGAGCCCAAGAGACACCCCATGCCTCCAGATGTGATTATCTGAGAAGGTGCCATCGTGTACAGAAATACAACTAAAAATGCATGAGCTAAATCTATCGCAAGGAGACTGGGAAACCTGAGTTGAAGGCTAGTCTACTAAACAATTTGCCTATGTTTTTCAAAAATGTCTTGAAACAAGGAAGGCTGAGGATCTATTCAAATTAAAGGAGATAAAAGGGACATAACAGTGAAATACAGTTAAATGGTCTAAGACTGGATGACGTTCTGGGGATGGGGATGCAATAAAGGTCATTATTGGGACATCTGACAAAACTGGAACATGGGCTGTAGATTAAAGTATTAAATGTCCTGAATTTGCTAATAGCCTGTGGTTACATAAGGGAATATCCTTGTTCTTAGGAAACATACAGTGAAGTATTACAGGGATCTATGCTGCTTACTCTCAAATAATTCAGAAAGAAAAAGTATGTATGTGATATAGACAGAGAAAGAGAGGGGTGTGGATTGGAGGAAAGGAATAAGAAAAACACAGAAGAAAAAATCTGAACGTGAAAAAATCTGTAAAACTAGCTCTGGCTGGTGGCACAGTGGATAAGGCACCAGCCTGTGAACCCAAAGGTCGCTGGTTCCATTCCCAGCCAGGGCACATCACCAGGTCTCCAGCCAGGTCCGTAGCTGGAGGCAGGTGAAAGGCAACCATACATGGATGTGTCTCTCTCCCTCTCTGCATCTCTCCCTTCCCTTCTCTCTGAAAATAACAAATAAAATTTTTTAAAAAATCTGTAAAACTAGATCAGTGGTATAAGGGCATAAGTTATACTATCGCAACCTCAAGATAAAATGTTGAAAAAAAGCAGCAGCTAAAACAACATTTAGGGGTATCAGGGCTCAGCTGGCTTTAACCAGCAGAAAAGTAGTTCAACTTGTAATTAGTAGCGCAAAATAGAGAGTTAAATTTCATTGCTATCATCATAATCACCACCAAGAACATTTTCTGGAGCACTTACTAAGCGATAAGTACTCTGAAAGGTGTCTCACTTGTATTATCTCTTCTAGTCTTCACAATGACCCTGAGAGAAGGCCACTGCAGGCACCTCCACCATACAGATGAGGTAACTAAGATTTAGTAACTTGCCCAAAGTAATACAGACAGTAAATGACAGAACCAGAGATCCAGCTAGGTTGACTAAAAAGGTGGGATTTATTACTATATTAAATTGATTTAATTTTAATTATTGATGAATTTTCCTCAAAGGAGAGGTGACTCTTAACCTAGATAAAATTCTGACCAATTAGTAAAATAAGCTTGGATAAGGATTTCTTCACATTAAAATGACAGCATTAAATAAATCAGAGAGACATGAACAATATGTTTGGTCCCCATAATTTCCTTTATGCTCTCTTGGTTACAAGGGCTGAACTTGGTAATACACAAATTCTTTGAAAAAATATATCCCAGTATGTCTTTTGAAATGATCTTATCGAATGTCTTCATGAACCATTTCATCCTTGTTATGGAATAAATGTTTGTGTCCTTTGAAATGAGATGTTGAAGCCTCAACTCCCAATGTGATGGGGTGGAACTCTCATTAATTGGATTAGTGCCCTTCTAAGAAGAGACATAGAGAGATGATTCTTCTCTCTCCACATGGAAGGACACAAGAAAACGACCATCTGCAAACCAGGAAGTGGGCCCAGATACCAGATCTGCCAGTGCCTTGACTGTGGACTCCCCAAATCCAGAACTGGAAGAAATAAGTTACTGTTATGTATACTCCATTCAATCTATGGTATTTTGTTACAGAAGCATGAACTAATTCAGTTTCAATTTTTTCTTCCTTTAAACATACTTTCTCTCCTTTCATGTAGAGTGGTAGATCTCAGTGTTCATGTTTCCTCTTAGTCTTCATACCTTGATTTTACATGAAAAAGTATCATTTGCAATGTATTGCTTGATTTCTCAATTCGGCATACTATTCTCTTCATTGCAGATAAAGAGTAAGCTGCTAAACATACTATTTCTTCCCAGTGGAAGCTGAGTAACTATTTATTAAAAATAAAGTTCAAAACAATAAAAGGGGGAATCTTAGCACCTGACACAGGGAGTGCCCATTCCAGAACAAAGATTCCCCAACCATGGCTGCATAATTTAACCACAGGAGCCCAGCCCACATGCAAGGCCAATAAAACCAGAATCTCTGGAGATGGAGCCGGGGCATCATTTTAAGGTTGCTGATGATTCCAATGTGCAGCCAAATTTAAGATTGTGAAATCATGTGTCTATAGACATAAAGGATTGTATCTTTTGTGTATAGAGCCAACGGATTCATAAAAGCTTTTTAGAATTAGCCTCACTAGTTAAGGAATGACTGAAGGTATGTGTGTAGGTAGCAAACAGGGATGGAATGAAAAGTGAGAATGTGTGCCAAGTGAATGTGATACATGCGAGTACATGGGGAGACCACAGGGCTCCTGCACCCCCTGGACACAATGGCAGGTTCTGAAATGAGCAAAGCTGAGGAAGGCAGCTCTGGCTAGGGAATGGTGTACATGGAAGAGTAGCCCGTGTACTCAGGAAACAGTGAGATGATTGATAGCTAGTGTGGGAGGTTCCCTCTTGAGAGTAGAAAATGTAAGTGTGACGAAGCGGACCAGAACCAGCACCTGGAGGGCCTTGAAAAACAAGTCAGAGAGTCAGGTAGCAGTTGGCAATTTGTGGAAATGATCCAAGGAAAGCTCCCCTTTTTGGAAGGTTGAGGTGACAGAGCTCTTCATCTGGGTTTGGGAGAGAAACTAAAACTCTACCTTCTAAGAGAGAAAAATGCAACAGACTGGGTAAAATTGTGTGCAATGAAGTATAATCTTGTACCTTCCTTTTCCGTTTTCCACAAAAGACAGGAATCAGTTGGGGCTGCTAGAAATAGCATGGATCTCACCTGTTGTGGGACCTAACACACAGCAGACTGGTAGCCTGGAGGGGTGGCCTTACCCTCTTCTCCCCTGGCTCCCAATCACACGGTGGTAATACTTTCTGCACCTACAGGCCCCTCCTTTTTCTGTAAAAGGCTACTCCTTTGGTTAAGAAATATAACTCATAGAGGATAAAATATATATATATATATTTATACACACACATATATATAAATATATATATGTATACACAAAATAAGAAGCATTTTTGAGAAGCTGGATGAGCCCTAGGTCATACTGGCAATTAAGGACTTCTAGTAATAAAAAAGGGACTAAGACCAAAACATTGATTAATTCAATACATGTGTATTGAACATGAATTAATACCCTTTCCTGCTATTGTAGACATTAGAAAGATATACAGCCAAGTGCCCTTTCCAAATAGAAAACTTTCTGGGTAAAGTAAATAATGTAATAATAATAATAATATAATAATAGTGGTCTAAGACTACACAATTTCTAGCTAACGGAATGAAGTGTCTTGCCACAGACCTTAAAAAAATTGAATAGTGAAAAAAGGTCAAGATCCTTTATATAATGAAATATAAGCACCAGAGGAAGTATAACAAATTCTTTTTTTAGAACAGCATTTATATATGTATATTCAAGCCATTAGATGTATCTTAAACCCCAAAACAGTGTTAGCATGTAAGTGAACTCAAGAAACACTGAATGGCATTGTTGAGCTGAATGGAGTCCAAAGCGAGGTGAGAAGGCAGCTATGACTCCAATTTAACGAAAGCAGTGAGGTCATCTCAGTTGCCTGTGTTCTCAACGTCATACCTGCGAAGAGGGGTGTGTCCGGGTATCTGAACTTCCAATCCAACGCCTTAAACCCCAGACAACTGCTCACTTGTGAAATGGTATCTCATGAAATCATAGCATCAAAGTTGTTCCCAAAAGCAATTTTTCAAGTTGTGTCCAAGGGTATTCAGAGGCTTTGAAGCTCAGAGGTTGGATACCCATACCGACGGCCATTCCAAGACTGCAGATTTCATTTTATAAATATCTAATAAGGATCCATGTTTAACTACATGTATTAATTAGAAATACCTACAACAACAGGAATCTCAGCTTTCAATGACTGATCAAACCACCACACAGAAGTATTTGGTTCTTCTTTTTCTGTGTTATTATATAATCTCTAATTTATAAACAATTCCCATTTTCTTACCTTTGAGGAAAAGAATCAGCATATTCCAGTTCCCTTCCCCTCCCTCTTCTTGCCCCAGGACAGGAGTTTTACCTGCATAATGTACTGGAATCTCTATCTTTGGCCCAATGACATAGTGCCCCTCCTCCAGGCTATGGGCGGTGATGGTGGTCCACTGGCGGCATGAATGAATCAGAAGGTAGTCATTTTCCCGCAGCCCTTCTATGCATTCTCCTAGAAAATAAAATTTTATATAAGAAACTTAGAAGTGGCATACGCTTACTCCATACTCTGCAATAAAATTTCATTAGTTAAAACTTCACTAGAGCAGAAGTTAATGGTTCATCCCAAAAGGAGACAAAGTTCACTTATGAATCAGCAATAGAAAAGTGCATTCCATGCCAACTGGACAATTTCATTTACAATTCTGTAGAAATGTTTCTTAATTATTTACAAAGAGACTTTCAAATACCTCATTTATCTAAATACATAATTATATTTCAACAATTAGAAAACAAATATTAAGTGCTTACATTAGATAATACTTAGATGCTTTGCATACATTATTTCATGTAATACAGTAACATTATGAGGTAGGTATTAATCCTTCTTTATAGGTAGAAAAATATCAGTGTTCAGAATGTTTAATAACATGGGTAAGCCCACAGTTTGAATAAGCATCAAATTGATTCCAAAGCTTATGCTCTGAAACACTACACTATAACTACCAAAAATAAATAATAAACTTATCTCTCTGTTGAAATGGTACTTGAAAAATGCCTATTTCTCCTTTTAAATTGCATATGTTTCATCAGTTTTCTCTGGCCTCCTACCAAATTCCCCAATCAATTATAAACAGTGATGTTTTAAAGCATACAAATTATTTTTCAAGTTTAATAATTTCTGATATACTCTTTTGTCATTTGAACTGATGACAAAGTATTTCAAAAGAAAAATCCACTCTCTGAAACTTAAAGATGGTTTTCCAGACATTGAAATGAGCCATCTCGTTAATCCTGGTTTAGTAATTTTAAATTTTCCAAGAAAATACATGGAAAAGGTTAATTTCTTTATATAAAAAAGCATCAAGCTATTTTATTTTTGCTATTTTTTATATTGCAATTTAAAAGTTATTGGTGATTTAACTGTATATTTTGAAATGGCATTTATAGATCCCTCAGAAATTCTTAAAAGTTTCAGCCCTTTTTCAATAACAAAATTAAAAAAGCAGAGAAGGCTATAATGATCAACTTGGTTATCACAACCATAAACCATCAAAATTTGTTTTCACGTCAGTAAGGCCATAATCTTTACTACAGTCTTATTGCAAGAATGTGCTATTTTTGTTGCAGGATATACTAAGTTAAAAAGCTTTATTTGAGCCCTGGCTGGTGGCACAGAGGATAAGGTGCCGGCCTGCGAACCCAAATGTCGCTGGTTCGATTCCCAGCCAGGGCACCAGGTTGCAAGCCAGGTCTCCAGCCAGGTCCATAGCTGGAAGCAGGTGAAAGGCAACCATACATTGATGTCTCTCTCCCTTTCTTCTTTCCCTCCCTGCCCTTCTCTCTGGATAAATTGAATAAAATCTTTAAAAGAAAAAAAAAAAAAAAAGCTTTCTTTGGAGGACAGGGCAAAGAAACAGGTCTGAAAGTGCAGATCCTTAGCAGGAAGGGGAGGCCCGGTTCATAAACACCATCTGGAGAGGCCAATGGTACTCACCAGGCCTTTACATCTCTCAAGCATGTCAGGGCAAGAAAGAAAGTTCTAGAAGCACTGGCCATAGTATAGCTCCCTTAGAGCTCCCCGCCCAGGGTAGAGGGTGGTGAGAGGGCACAAACACAACAGCTGGAGGTGACAAGCGGGGGCTTCAGAGTCCAGCAGGCCTGGTCTAGTCATCGCCCTGCCCCCTAACACAGCGTGGTCCTAGGCAGGCTCCTTCTCTTCACCCAGGAGAGTCGCCAACAGCACTTCCTGCTTCACAGAGTGGTTGCAAAAGTAACTGGTGACAGCGATGGACACTGGGGAGCACCAGCTCAGTCATGTGATGTTAGGAGTGATCAGAAAATACCAGCTATTAATTTTATTTATTGTAAGATTGTTTTCTCCCTAAAATGTACACTGGAATTTAGGTCATGTTATCCTTTTACAGGTGAGGAAATAATCTTTGGAGCAGTCAAGAAACTGGCCTAGAGCTACGTAGCTAGTAAAGGGCAGAAACTGACCTTAGCATCTCTCTCCCTATTTCTACCTACATCTCTCTTGTTCTCCTAACACGACACTGTTGCTTTGAACACTATCGATAACAGCCCTGCCAGGTGTGGCTCAGTTGGTTGGGTGCTGTCCTGCAAACCAAAAGGTCACTGGTTTGATTCCTGGTTGGAGCACACACCTGGGTTGTGGGTTTGGGCCCCTGTTGGGGTACATGCAAGAGGCAAATGATTAAAGTTTCTCTTTCACATTGATGTTTTTCTCCCATTCTCTTTCTCTCTCCCCTCTCCTCTCCCTAGAATCAATAATAGAAAAAATTAAAAAAAAGAAAGCCATTGACAATAATTCAAGAAACTGGAAGAAACTACCCTTTGGCTTCAAGTCTCACTAGTTCACTGACAAGTGCTGTTCCCAACGCTTGGGACACACATCAGAAAACAAAACTAAAGATCTCTGTCCTAGGATGCTTACTATCCAACAGGAAGGAGACAGAGAGAACCATTACCAAGAACGATTAAATAGGAATGAATTAGAACGTGAACGGTGCTTTGGGTAAAGTGTAAGAGGATCAGAGGAAAAGAGAGCAGTTCTCAAGTTTGTCATTTTATCCAGCGAACATTTGTTTACATATTTTGCCTTTAAAAAACTGCTTTGACATATATGAACAGACAAATGTAGATATTTATTGCGCACAATTTAATGACCAACAAACACCTACTGAGCATCTTTTATGCACAAACCAACGGGGGACTGGGCAAAAACATGGCATTCAAGAAGTCAACATTTCTTGCTGGTGAGATGCATTCATATGTATTTTCATATACGTACGATACAGTGGGTACTGGGCCAGAGGAAGAAGAAACTAGAGTGGAGATGGGAACTTTAGCAGAGAAGATCACGAAAACATTAACAGGCACATAAAGCATTAGGGCTTGTCCTTCTTGGATGGATGAGATGGTCTTAGAGGAGAGGGAGGCACTGAAGATTTTTGGATAAGAGAATGCCCCGAAGACTACTTTCTGAGAATTAATCTGGCGGCACTATAAAAGATGAATGGGAGAAAGGAGAAACCAGAGCCACGGGGTGCATGCAGGAAACCAGAAAGAAAACACAGCGCCATTCAGGGAAGAAAGAAAAATGTCGTTTTCTGCAACTAAATTGGTTTATCATAAAAACTGTTTTAATTTTATTCCACAGTGGGCTCTAAAGAGGCAGCTAAGAAACAACTGCAGTCAAGTTAATCAAAATGAAAATTTAATGTTAAGTCCTACTGCTAGCTGATGTAGTAAACTCTATCAAGAGGATTCCGAATGATTCTCGAAGCCATAAAGTAGTAAGAAATCAAGGCCTATTTTTGAGCTTATGTCTTTTTTACTCTTTTAAATAGATGAGCCATGTGCCTGCTTTAGGCTAAAAAAGTTTCACAAAAATTGTCTAGAAATAAAACTTAATATAATCACTTAAAATATCCTAGGGTAGGCCACTAATAGAGGACTTACATTAAATGAATTCATAAAGTAAACCATTCTTTTGTGATAGTTATCCTGTTGTTTAACTGCTATGTATAACATACTAAACGTATAGTTAGCTCAATCATGTAATGATAACAGGAAGTCTGAAAGAATTATGTGTTAAATTCCAAAATATGGTAATGTCATCTTGAAATTTCCCTACATCTAACATGCTTCTGGGACCTATTTTTAACTTGTCTAGTATGAACTTGACCTCTTCAACACTGTCTTACATACCTGTTAAAAACATTTTTAATGCTACTGAAACTAAAACCAATGAATCCTTGAAAGTGAGTCTGCTTAAAAAAGAGTCAACCTCAAATTTTTAAATAAATATTTATCACCTGGACATGTACACATTTTGCTCATTTTGCTGCTGGGCCAAGATAATCTCCTGATTCACTCATCTGAGCTCTCCCTGGTACTTTCTCTCAAATTTCCCTCCTTTTCATGAACTGTGGCTATAGGTGTGAATCAAAGTTCTACCCTTAGCCTGTCCACCTTTTTCTTTCTCCTTTAAAATCTTACATACCTCCCAAGGATTGAATGAATTATGGAAAGTGCTCAGGGGCCCGATGATCTAGCTCCAAAGGGAGTGGCTAGGATCTTATGTCCCGACATCATACATTTGAGAACATGTTCTCTGGTCCACACGCACGCTTCACTCTCACACAGTTGTGCCCGCTCCTCACTTTCTTTGATTGAGTGGCCTGAGGCTTTATGCCTAGTCCCTACCTCCCCAGTCTTACAAGACCCTACTTAGTCTCCAAAGACCAACTCAAATGTCACCCAAATGAACGTCTTCTTGATATGAATCCTTAACATTTAAAATGTAAACTGCATCAATTTTGCAACTTTGCTTATATCCTATGAGAAAGTTATACATTTCTTTTAGAGCTATGATGAGTATGACGAATGCAGACTGATATACATTTCTTTTAGAGCTATGATGAGTATGACGAATGCAGACTGACATTTGAATGTTTACATTATCTAAATAACATTATAAGACCAACTTAACACTGTGAAAATAAGCAATTTTTTCCCTTTTAAAAAACTTTCCTTGTCTATATATTCGTCAAGTTTGAGAAACATGGTTATTGAGGTTAAGAAACCAAGATATTCAAGATCGTACATGCTGCTGGATGAGATTCTCTCTAAATTGGCTCTTCTGACCAATGGCCACAGCAAGGTCAGGAAGCAGCCTGGAGGCACTGCCTCATGGTTTTGCTGTAATAGTCTAATAGGATAATTTATCTTTATTTAGAAGATTTCCCCCTAGACACTGAATCTTAGTTGTTGTTGTTTTTTTATGCTAAACTATTTTAGCTTTGTCTGAGTTACAATTAAATTCATTAAAGCTGAATGTATGAGTTAGTGCACAACTGTACCGCCTTGTATCTGAATCACTTAGAAGGTGTCTGAATCAGTCCATGTGTTGTGATTTTTTTGGCAGCTAATAAATTTAAATGTTTTTGTTTTCCACACTTTGTCGTGTTTTCTTGTTCTTGGGGTTGTGTTTCACACCATAGTAATAAGCTCGGTCAACTTGGGGCTGTAACTCTGGAGGTGTGGTCTTTTGATCTTTTCAACTCCTAGAATACCTGAATTTCCACTTTGCTTAGCAAGTATATAATTTTGTCATGTCAATTAAAATTTTTTAAAGTATGCTTTTATCCCTAATTTGTTTGGTTTCTTCTTGGCACATTGGTAGGACTGTCTATGATGGATACTCACAGATTTGTTGACTGATTAATAAAGCCTCATTGAAATAACTTGCATTGTTAATACATGTGTAATGAGAATCAGATTTACTGAACATGATGTTGTGTTGGACATACACTGTTCCTTGTGACATGGCTAAATCTATCAACACTGGCTAAATTAATAGGTTCTGTGATATGTGTTCTGCTTACTACAAATCTAATTTAACAGTTACGCATTGTTTTATTTTACAAATGTTAAAAGAAAAGCTGGTCAAGTGATAACATTTTCCAGGTACTTCCTCATTGTTAATAAGTAAGGCTGCTTAATTTTAATTGTTTACTTGACCTTACAATCCACTCCATGCAGACAGGAATCCTAGTCAGTTTAATACTCAAACCACTGCATTTTTCTTACAACTTAAAACATTCAAAAAAATACCTTCAGTGGCTGGGGCTGTCTACCAGATGGGATTCCTTTTCTTTCCGACTGCCCTTACAGCTCAGTGGTTCTAGCCAAGGGTGTGTGAGCAGAAATGACATTTCCCACTTCCTACCCTGGCTTTGCCCGTGAAAACTGCCCACAATCCATCCTCTGTACTCTCTCCTCAGCCACGGGCTGAGTACTGATTCCCAAGGAGGCCTTGGAACAAGCTGAAGATAGCATAGCTACCAGCAGTCTGGGTTCCTTAATTAATACATAGTGGAAAAAGCTGCCGGCCTGTGCCCTGACCACACACCAAGCTGCGATGTGAGACATGCACTTTGTGACATTATGCCAATAATGTGTTGTAGTTTTCCTTTTCAGTTTCAGTCATTAGACTACCTTAACAGAAACATCTCTGTGCATAATCTTTAGCACCAGCAACTGTCTCCTGATTATGGTAATCATAAAGTTTTGTTACAGAGGTGATTCTTTCTAGGTACTCTTTGTAAGTAGAAACTTACCTTGAATTTGTGAAGGGTAATAGAAGTAAACATTTTTCTCCTTCTTTATTTACATTTTATCCCATAAACTGACAGATATAATCAAATGTTATTTAATGAGCATCCTCAGTTTCAGTGTATGAGGTCCTAGTTATATTAGTGTCTCTCAAATAAGAAATATTTTCTGGGTGAGTAGGACACAGCACTATGATAATATTTCCTTGTCCAAAAGAACTACAATCCAAGTGACATGGTGAGTAAAGAAAGGTTATGCAAAGAGAAGGAAGTAAAGGAGGTAGAGATGATGTCACAGCAAACAGAGCAATCATGAAATCATGAAATTAAAATGTTGCCTGCAATGAAAAAGCAATTAAGATGTTACAAAAAGGAAAATCCTGAAACAATTAATTAGCTACTAACAAATTAAAATATAGAGAAATTATAAAGTGTTCATGAAGTATATGGTTATAGGAAATCATTAAAGCACAGGTAATAAATTTGAATTCAGTGAAAACAAAAAACCAATTTCTTCAATGGGAACAAAAGCTCCAGGAATAAGAAACTGCTTTCAGCCTAGTGGTTAAGGTATTATAAGAAAGTGTGGGCTGAAGAGGAAGGATCAGAAATGAGCGTCAATCAAATAAAAGTATCTGAAGACACTTGATGCCAAGAACTTCTCAGAAAGCCTGTAAGGGGTGGGAAAAGATAAAGCTCTGGCACAGATGCCTAAGTACAAAGGAAAGTGAGTGTCCTGAACCTGGGAGACACAATGAATCATTTGGCATCCTAAAACTCACCTATAACTTTCCCCTATTCCAGATGTTGAACAATAATATCCTCCAATGACGCGCACACACCTGCATTTCTCTATCCATCTACTTCAACAGGATAGTCCATTTCTAGGTGTTGTCATTTCGGGAACACTAAGACATATCTGACGGTCCAGAGAATGGGCTGGGGGAAGGGCAGAGGGAACTACAGACAACAGCACTGCTTGAACTTAGCTCTTGTCTAGTTCCAACGAGAACATACCTGCTGTCTCAAGTCTTACCCTTCCTTCCAGAGCTGATCATCCCTGTATGAGAGGGGAGGAGCCTGCAGCCCCAAGGAAAACACTGGTTCTGACTCCAGACTGCAAGTTCGTTGAATCATTGGAGGACTTGACAAGGCTCCAGCAGGGCAGGTGGGGGTCAGGTCCCATGCCAGAGCAGTGACATCAGAAACTCTGGGAGTGGGACCCGGGTCCCCACAAGATCTGACATTTCCTCCAGCGTTCTGATGCGTGGCCAGTGTTCAGAGTACAAGGAGGCAGTTAAGGGCATGAGTCCTGGGGAGGGTTCACTCCACCAGGGCACTCAGTCCCTGCATCTGCCACGAGCAGGGATAAGGTAATACTTGAGCAAGTGTTTCAGCATCCAAGTGGGAGTTAACATATAACTCTTACCTGTAATTAGGTACAAGTAAAGGGTTCTATTCAACGTGTGACAGAATATTTTTAATGATTTTTGAGTAACATTCTGGTCTTTATTAAGTAAATTTGTAAGCCTCTACTATCACAAACTAGTTAGGAAGCTTGAAAGTAATTATCAGAAGCATAATATTGATGAATTCCGTTTCCTATCCAGCCTGTGGAATTATTTTAGAATAAAACAAACAAACAAAACTAGATATCAGACATTGTTTCGATTTTACAACCAGGAGCCAGGCTTAGACAGTACTTCTTTAGATGAGCACTTTTAATAAAATTGGCTTAAAAAATATCAGAAACAAAAACTCTTCTCTGTTTTGAACCCACTTTATATGTATACTTTGATCAAATAATGCAGCACTGTAATTCTTACTTTATTCCACCACCTGAACTTTTGCCCACTGCCCCACTGGTTTGTGGTATAAAGGGTACTCAACAAGCATTTGTTGGCCACCAACCTGTACCTATTAAACATATACATCTGTCTATTATTATATGTCAAAGCTGTTTTTTAAAGGCAAAAGAAGTAAACAAATATTTGCTGGATAAAACAACGAACTTCTGAACTATTTCTTCCTCTGATCCCCTTACTCTTTACCCAAAGCACCTTTCACTTTCTAATTCATTCATATTTAATCATTCTTGGCAATGGTTCTCTCTGTCCCCTTCCTGTTGGATAGTAAGCATCCTAGGACAGGGAACTTTAGTTTTGTTTTCTGATTGGGACACAATATTTTGTGTCCCAAGCATTGGGAACAGTACTTATTCACTGGAATAAGTAAGACTTGAAGCCAAAGGGCATTTTCTCCCTGTTTCTTGAATTATTGTTAATGACGTTTAAAATTTTTTTTCTCTCTCTCCTTTTATTTGTTCTAGAGAGAGGGGAGGGAGGGAGAAAGGAGAGAAACACCTATGTGAGAGAAAAACACAGTAGGTGTGGCTTTGGCTCTAAGGTATTTATGAAACCAAGTTAGGTGTGTGGTTCTAAATGGGTCGTATCAAGTATTCTTACTACAAAAATATCATGAGGAATATAGATGAAATAACTTGCCTAGAACTTATCATTACCAGGAGAATTATATGTCAGCTTAAGTATCTCAGGGATATCACATGGTATCACAGGAAGGAAAAGTCACTCCACAGCATGTAGATTATGCATCCATTTGTCCATTACTAAGAATGAGACCCAGTAACTAACTCTATCTAACCCAGTAATCTCCTCTACTACCATCTCACTTTGGCCATAAACCCACTGCACAGAAATGCCAGTGTAATTGGCATGATTAGCAGCTCCCTATTTTCTAAAAATGGGTAAGAATTTAAAGGAAGCAACTTAATTCTTTGGAGAAAAATCTACAATAATATGCCAACCTACTCAGAAAGGGTACTTTACTTTTGGAAAACATTCTGGTTAAATTAAGCCAAATATCTGCTGCCATAGCATGTTGACTAATCTAAAAGTGATTGCCAATTCCTTTATCGACTAAAAGCATTAGAAGTTTAGAATGCCAAGGAGTATTTAAATCCCCATAGCACCTATCTTTGAGTGCATAAAAAAACAAACAAACAAACAAGGAGCCTTTGTTTCCTCTATTAGATGATCAATTCTCTAGGCCCAACATCATTTCTTTTTCTGCTCTGTCTGCATTCCACGAGATGCTGGGCACAGAGTAGGCATATGATAAATGCTTCCTAAGTGAACAATCTTGGGTAGAAATTGGTGAGTATTCACAGTAAGTTTTAAGTATAGACACAGGTCTTATTTAACATTTAAGGTGCTCATGGAAAGCAGAGTATTTAAGAAAAGGCTATTTTTTCACGTATTTTCTACTGATTCCTTCCTTAACAAACATCCACAAAACTACACTAAGATCCCCCTTTTTCCCCTGATGCATACCCTGTTCAGGAGTCCAAGGACTATAATGCTGGGTTCTAAGTAAGTGACAGTTGTTGGGTTTTCATGTTTCATAGTTTTCTGTGAAACCTCAACAAGAATAGAAAGAAGATTAATTTAGACAAAGGACTGGTGGTACTGGAGTCAAAAAACTTCATGGTGAAATCTAAGCAAAAAGGAACATAAGAAACAACAGAGAAAGCTGTTTAAAAAAGAGAGAGTGATTAGGGGTGTATTATTACCTCTTTTCAGATAAACCCTTGGACAAAAGGACTCTATTTCAATAGTAGTTGTGCCAATAATAGATTCTTGCTGTATGAAACAGAAGTATACCTAAGTAAGTTACATCTGAAATTTCACGCTTTGACACTGAACTGTACCTAATATTTGAAAAACCAGAATTCTATGCCAAGCAATTTTTTAACAAACAGGTGAGTAATTGCAGTATCAGTATTTCCACAAACATTCAAAATACAGCAAATCTCCTGGCACAGTGCCTGGCACATACCATGGGATCACATTACTGGCAGGTGAGAGAAGGAGCAGAGATTACATAAGAAAAATATGCTTTGGCGATCCAGTAAAAGATAGTGTGTAGTAGACAGTCCCCTCTCATTAAGTCTGATACTTCTGGTGTGTCCTCCAGTGTTGGGCAGAGAATGTAAGATGACACATTTGTAACACGATGTGTGTATTTATCGCACTGTGTGAGATGTTCACACCACAGAGGCATGCAGAGACCAAAAGCAACTGAGAACCCCGGGAGCTGGCCAACATCATCCCAGCCTCCTCCAGACACGAAGCTATTGGAAGGCAGCGAGCATATCTCTTAGCATCTCCCCCTCCCTGCCTTCCAGCTCTCTGCTTCCACTAATTCAATATAGGATGACTCCACGTGTTAGGGAGGAGGCAGACTGGGACCTCAGAAACAGCCTAGAGTCCAGAACGAGATTTAGGTTTGAATTGTGGCTCTAATATTTATTAACTACATGGCCATGGGCTAAATTAACTTCCTTGAGCCTCATTGTTTTCACATTCAAAATGATAGTAATATTAACAGGGTGAATGAAATGCTCAACTTCTGTGATTTCATCTTGCTCAAGCCTGCTATATTCCCACAGCCTTCAGGGTAATAGTTTCTGCTTAGGTCTTTCATGTAGACATGCTAATCACTAGAGGAATCTGCTTGGAGCTTGAATTAAAACACATGCACACACACACACACACACACACACACACCAAAAAACACAGCCCCTTACCAGAAAATGCTTCTTCCCAGAAGATAAGGAAGATGTGTATTATTCATCCAAGATCTGCAGGATATAGAGGACCAGACTCACATCAACTAGCTCAATAGACTAAACACTACCTTCCTCCAACACCTGCTGGTGCCCAGATGTCTGTAGTCCTCAAATAATAAAACTTTGCTCACTCCAAACTCTGCCCTTTTGAGTTCTGGCCTTTTGAAGCATTAGTCACACTAACTTTGGACTGGTAACAAGTTGGGATAATTGAATAAGAATAAGTATAAAGGACTCAGGATAGTACCATGTAAATAGAAGGATCATGAAAAATGAGGGTTTAATTTTATTTTCTTCCTCCATTAGTTGGTTCCCTTTCCTTCATTAGCCTGGCTCAGGTACACAACACAGTGTCTTTGTCCAGTGAGAAAATGTTCTACTAATGTGTAGTGATTTGCATTTTATGTTTCACTTGAATTAATAAAATAAAGGGGTGATTTTCACCAGGTGTAAACGTCATGTTGAATCCAACAATTTTATTTCAGGAAGAAACACTGAACCACAGGTCAGACTTAGGACGTTTTCACTGCCATTTTTAGTTTTAAATTTGATCTAGATTCATTCTTTTTAACTTTATTCTGTGACAAATAAACAACATACTAAAAGATATAATTTGCAATTATAGAGTTTACATCAAAAGATATATTAAGAAAAATATTTGAATTATATTTCGATAATTTTTAGAATTTTCTTATATTAAGTCAATATCCAAAAGCTTTGTAAAGCCTTAAATACAACATAAACCAGATTCTGAAAGATGCACACATATGCCAATGTTGAAATATAATGATGTTTCTAGTATCAACACACAAAACCACTGTTTTAATATTCTCTGTAAACATAAAAGAGGGTTAAGAAAAATGCAGATACCAAGTGACCCCTGAAGTTAAATTTTTCCAGGTGGGTTGCCCTGAAGACAGAAGTTAGGTAGCATTTTATCACTCTGACTTTGAAATACATATAATAAAGAAGTTTAATATGAATGAATACCATATTAAAATATGGGAAACAAACAGTTAAAATGTTTTAAAATATCACCAAAGTTTATAGACATGGCTATAAAGATACAATAAGGCTAAAAAGAAGTACATGGTGTCTCTATACCCTATAAATAGGGTATAACTTCTTAAAACAGAAGCGGAAAAAATTCATTCTTTCTAAAAAGGTAAAAAACAAACAACAAGGAGTTTATTGATACTGATAAAAGACATCATCAGTTAAACCGGTTCTGTGGTTAGTTATATCCCCTGCCCAATTATGTCCCTTAGAAATAAATGAAGGCAAAATGTAACAAGAAAAAAGTCACTTTGACATTCAGTCTTCTGTAAACAGGGCTATTTCTCAAACGCGCAGCCTGAGACATGGAATATTTAACTGGCTTGGGGAGAGGCAAAATGTAGTTTCGAGTGTTCTCAAGTGTATTATGTGCACATATACTTTTTAAAATAAAAAAAAACCTGTTTGAATGGATCGAAAGTATGTTGGTAATTATAAACAAAAGGTCACTATTTGCAAAGTTTAGATTACGTGAAATTTAAATAACATTTTAAAGGTTTCACAGACATTGACAAATAAGGGATCACACAGCCTGGTTCAATAAATGTAGGGGCTTCTCCCACCAAAATGTCAGTGACTTGCTACGCGAATGTAACCAAGTTTGCTCAGACACACATTTAGTTGGAATAGTTAATCACATAGAATACATTTGATTTTTTTTTCAGATGAGGGTAAATCTAAAAGAAATTCACCTGAATAATGTGGATCCATTAAAAATAAATATGGAAAACTTTCTACCCCGTCCTAGTTTCCTTTCCAGCTCAGATAAATAAATAAATAGATCATTTTACAAAGTATCCAGTGGACCAGTGTCCAGAATGTTATTCCATTAACTTCATAAAAAGGAAGACAGAATATTTTCATCCACTTTTTTCCCCCTAGATCCAAGAGAAACACTAGACAGAGGGTATAAACAGACTAAAATAGAATAATAGGCATATATAACAGAGCTGACTACCTGTGTTCTTTTCTCCCAAGTGAGACCATCAAAATGGCATAGTTCCTCCTTGGCATGTGTCTCTGTTTCAGTGGGTGGACTGTGAGGTCAACTGCTCCTTGTCGCCATGCACATAAACACCCACACATCCTTCTGTCCTAGGCCCCAACCCTACCTTTGCCATGGGATAACCACATACTGCTCTGCTTGTTTTCCGCATGTGAAATGGGAATAGCAGACCCGCCATAATGGATAATGTGATAAACATGTTCTGCAGCAATGATATAACATGGCCAAGAAGTGTACCAGCAAACAAAGAAGGAACAGAATCCTACGTTTGCAAATGACTTGAAGCATGATGATATTTTAACAGTATAAATAAACATGGAGAGATTAAGGCCTTCCCTACCCTTTCCAAGAGGTTGAAACCTATACCAAGCATCACAATAAGATAGGACCAGTAAGATTGGGCTCAGGGTTTTAGAAGAGGAAGAGGGAAAAGAACTTAAGAGTCTCCTCAGTTCAATGCAATTGTAATTATTCAGGCAACAGATGGAAAATGTAGTGAGCCTGAGAGATGCTAACACTGAAGACCAGTAACCCGTCCCTGAAGACAGGGAGTGGGGGGCAGTGCATTAGTTTTTCTGCTGCTGCATAACAAATGACCACAAATTGAGCAGCTTAAATGTAGGTCAGAACTTTTGCATGGCATGGCCAGGTCCTCTGCTTATGCTGAAATCACACTGTTGGCTGGCTGAGTTCTCGTGTTCACAGAATTCTGCTCCAGCGAATGTCTATGGAGTGGAGACCATACCTGGCCGCTAAAGGCCACTCTGTCAGCCTGCCTCCCTGATGCAGATAGCTGTCTCCAGGTTGAATTCCTCTCATGTTTTGACTATTTCTTACCTCCTCTTCTGTGACTGGCCAGAGAAAACTCAATTTTAAAAGGCTTGCCTGCTTATGTTGGGTTCACCAAGATGATCTCCTCACCTTAAAGTCAACTGATTAGGGACCTTAATTACATCTTCAAAATCCCCTTTGCCATGTAATGTAACAATCTGGTGTAACACTAACACCAGGGGACAGAGCTCAAAGGGGCCACCCTAGACTTCTATCCCCCAGAAAGTAGTACAGGAAGGAAGCCAGTTACTCTAGGACTGAGCAGATACAGAATGAGTAGAATATTACGGGTAAACATTGAGCTATCGGGACATGATAACAGCTATTACCTTGCCCCAGTGAGTGGAAGATCCAAGTAAGAGTGCAACTTGGCTTTATTTTTAACCTCTCAAGTAAGCCAAAAGAACATAGTTCACTTTGACTCTGGAGACAACCAAAATGTTATAATCAGACACATTGGAGAAGTGAATGCGGCTAAACCTTATTAGTCTATATTTAAGAATAAAGTTTTATATACTTTTCAACAAATTCACTTGGCTTTTTCAAGTTAGCTGGGTATAATGATCACAGCTTTAAATAGTTTCAAAATTATTACTCTGTGTGACACTTAGGTCTCAAGACTTCTTTGCTATGCTTCTTTGTATTGTTCCACCCTAGACTGGAGGGGGAAAGAAGAGTGGAGTTGACACAGGGAAATGTGCACCAGCACTTAAAGCTCCATGCATCGCTAGCTCCCGGGTACATTCCTGGGCACTGGCTTCTGCTGAGCCCTCTGATCCTTGGATGTCACCCACCTGACCCTAAACTGCCATCCTGGCTGGGATGAAACCCACCAATTTGCCCATCCATTCATTCAAAGAACCACCAGGAAACCACACACCATTTGAGAGGTTTGTAAAGAACATTTCCATCTGCATTGTAAAGAATGGAATCCAGAGCTGGATGAAGAGAGTTACACAGTATTTAACGGCATTGGTTTCATAAACATGAGCAATTATGTGCTGTGGGGCTGTGTTCGTTACAGAGAATCCAGTGATCCCTGGGTTCCTCCGACTATTTCCACTTACATGGATGCTGAAGCTCCTTCCCGAGCATCTGTGCTACATGTACTTGTGTAGAGAAATATGTATAAATGTTTCTGGGAAGATACAGGCAGGGCATAAAGAAATGTTCTACCCAGTGTCTTTCAGATACAGGGCAATTACGGAATGATCGCTATATTCAGTTCCACCAGTTCATCAGTTGGTCCTGGTCGTAGTTGTGCTTAGACTTACACGTAACTGTCAAGCACAAGACCATCCGAAGCTCCAGGTCTGTTTACACGATCCCTTCTGGATATCACCAGCTGAACTCTCCCCAAGAGCCTGTCTTACTACCCTTCCTCCGAAAGCCCCTACTCCTCCTGTCTCAGTGAGCAGGAGCTCCACCCTCCTGGTCCACCAAGCAGTCATCCCCAACAGCTCTTCTGCCCTCCCGACCTGTGTCCCTCCTCACCACAGCTCACAGAGGGCCTCTTGACTCAGAGGTAATAGCATGTAGGAATTAAGAGCACAGACTCTAGACAGAGTTGCCTCAGTGCACATACCGACATTGCCACTGCTTGCTTTATAACTCAGCAAGTCATTTAATGTGTCTGTGCCTCAGCTCGCTCATCTGTAAAATGTAGATGATGATGATGATAATAATAATAATAATAATAATAATAATAATAATAATAGTGTTTACTTCACAGGGTTGATGTATGGATTAAATGACTTAGTAAATATAAAGCACTGACACCAGGCACCAGGTACACAGTAAACACTCAATAAATCTTAGCTGGTATTATGCTAAGATTTGCTGGTGTTATGCTAATTCGGTATCTCTCAGCCCCGCCCCCCTCTCTACATCCCCTAAACTCTTAGCTCCATGCAGGCATCTAATGGCTTTCAGTAGAAATATTAGAAGGGTGACCCTGTCTGGATTCTGGCACCCCTCCAACCTAGCTTCCATTTTGCTGCAATGAGTCTTCCAAATGCAAATCTGCTCTCATTATTAGCCTGCCTGGAACTCTTCAATGGCTCTTCAATGCTCAGAAAAAAACATCCCAACTCCATGGGGTGCAGTATGAAGCCCCGTTTGATATGGCCATAGCAATCACACTGGGTGGGCCTGAGGAGGGGGAGGGCCAGGGGACAGAGGTCAGCACAGCCCTGTGCTACCTACTCCAGGTCTCGTGGTTTTCTCTCAAGCTTCCTGAGTGGCCAGAGTCTAACAGTGCCTCCTGTCTCATCTTTACAAGACATCTGTTCTTCCATATTTTCTTTTAAAAAATCTCCTTCATGCCTTGGATAGTCTCAAGTCTATACAAGACTTTCTCAAACTAGATGCAGGTGACCTTTCCAGTAGGTCGGCCTCCAGCACGTGACACCAACGGAGTACCTGCGATTCTCCAAAGCAGTTCCCTGAAGGCCTCTGTTCGTATGTGCACTGTCCATGCTTCCTTCTGCCTAGAATGCCCTATTATCCTTTCTCCACCTCATCGAACCCCTTTCTTGGTGAAGTCTTTGCTGGTACATGCCTTCCATTTTCCATCCCACAGATGGAACTGTTCTCTTCTCTGGTCTCTTGGCACTCTGTACATATCTTTCCCAGGGTCCTTGTAATTGCAGTGACAACTCGTATTTGTGTTCCTGCCCTCCATGCTAGGATGGGCAGCCCAAGCATTTAATATTCATGCTCGTTCTACATTTGCCGAACAGATTCTTCTGTGGAACCAGCATTCTGCTGTAATTTCCCATTTCTCAAAGTCAGGGTGAGAGTCTTACCGGATGACAATATTTCTTAAGGAATAGAATTTGGTATAAGAAATGTTTTCTCAGAGTCACCGTAAAGGGACTCCATTATTACACTATTTGAAACTCAAAGCTTATCCACAGTTTGGAGAGCAGACTGCCTTTACTTTACAGCTGAGGAGATGCACATAAGGCCCGTCTGATCAGTTAGTGGCAACAGAAGACTGGAATCCAACTTCCTGCTTCTTAGCCTTGGACTGCTCTCTCCCATTATGCCAGATGAAAAGGAAACCGAAATCGCCTGTTCTACAAGTGGGATTCTCAGATTTCACACAAGCACATGTGCAGGTCACCTAAATTGTAAATCTCAATGTTGTTTCAAAGCAAATTCAGCGCAAGTGAGGACTGGGCAACGACAGCTGGCTTTGAAGTCCCAGCGCAGAGTTTGAATCCTGGCTCAACACTAGCCGTGTAAAACCAGTTAAGTCACAGTAATCTCGGAGGCCGTTTTCCAATTGAACTGTGAAGAACAGTACCTCTTTCATAAACTGTTGTGAGGATTAAATGAGAACACTGATGAGCGTATTCTATGATTCATAAATGCCACACAATTACCAGATATTAATAAAGTAAAATGCAAGGTATTAGTTGACATCTTTTTGGCATTGAAAAATAACCACTAGTTAATTGTTCTCTTTATCCTTATCTCTCTTTCTCTTTCTCTCTCTCTCTCTCCCTCCCCCTCCCCCCAACACCGGCACTTTTTCTGTTCTTTAGAATTGCACTAGCTCCTAAGTGAGAAAAGGTAATATTTGAATAGGTAAAAATTAAGGCTTTCCTTGAGTTCCACTGCCAGTGACAATATAGAAATATCTCTTCAAATAGGTAAGTATATTATCTGTATTACACATATTGCTCTTTATTATATATTCAGATAGACTATAGGTCTTTCACAAGTTTAGCGTTAGTGAAGTATACAGTCTGTAAATTGTAAGGGGAATTAGGGATCATCTAAATCCTATCTTTTCTTTAAAGCACATTTAAGTGAGAAGCCTAACTTGAAAAAAAAAAAAAAAGAAGAAACTATACTATTAGGTACTTGAACATACAAATTATTTTGTAGTACTTGAACCTATCAATTACACATGTCTATTACTAAATAGAACTACTTTTGAACTTCCCATAGAAGTATCTTCATACATATTGAAATCTATGATATATTAAACTTGAGATACTTAGCTTGTTATTCTGAAATGTAAATAGAAATATTATAAACACTTTTGATAGTTAATTCTCCTTTGGAGATTAAATCTCACTGACCTTTATTATACTAGTATATACATAGATACATAAACACATGAGTCACAGTATAATTTCCATTTAGGAAGGAAACCATTATAATAGTTACTTATAATTATAAACTAAAATAAGATACTGGGATAAGATCAAAGTCAAGGCTGATAAAAATGAAATAATCATAAATGTGTCCCATATTACAAATCAGCATTACATGAATTTGGTTAACATAAATCAGTTTGCCAGGACTTGATACATTTTAAACCAAGAGGACAAAAAATTAGATTCTGAAATAGCACCAAGTGAGCAAGATAGTGTATATATTTGGAACCAGATAAAATCATTTGCTCACAGCATACATATTCATATGTATTGAATAAAATAAAAAAAAAAATAAAGCTTTCAGTGTGGCTTTATACTACTATCAACTTAAATATAAATAGAACTTGTAAACATCAGATGTTTTACCCACTTTCCTTTGTGAGACATCCTTATAACATTCTCTTAATTCAGCATGTTGTCAAATCGCACTTATTAAGCACTTTTCCCAGTAAGTGAAACAGAACAGCCCCTTGTTCTGTGCTGGGATTTGGCTCAGACATCACCCACACAGGCCAGCCTTCCGAAGGGTATATCAGAACTGTTCTAAAGAAAGATCACAACAGTAAGGCCCAAGAAAAAGGCACTTAAAATTCTGTACCCGTCCCAATGTAATGTTTGTGACTGAGTAAAGTGTCAACCAAACGGTCACTTGGTTCCGCCCCTCCACAATTTTCACCCCATCGGGTTGGCATACATTGAGTCATTATCACTCACTTATATATTCCACTATAACCGTACCAAGGATTTTCCACACACTATTTCCCTTTTAAATTCTATAGCTAACTAGCTCCCATACTTCTTCTTTTTTTTTTTTAAAGAACCTTTTCCATATTGAGTGATAGGAAATATTTCCTTAACCAATTTACTATATTATATATTAGGGCAAAACTTGTATTTGGACACTCTTCCATTTGGTGGTTGTGCAAATTTCCCTGGAGATTTTCCATTTTAACTGTACTTTACAACTGTTTGAGGTAAGTAGTAATCCCAAGTACACTGGCGAATACTGTGGGGGATATTTGCCTCAGCTGTTGGCTAAATGATCAGGTCCAAGAAAGTCTGTTTCCAGCAGAGAAGGAAGGAAGCTGGTGAAGCAAAAGAGAGGTACTAACAGGCACGAAAGAATCAAGATATACACGATAATACAGAAGAAAGTGTTATTTTTGCGGTCAAGATGGTAAATCAATAGATGTTCAGCGAAGGCATGTGGCTGACCTCACAAAAACAGAGCCACACAGTCAAGGACCCAAGGTCAGCCATCTCGTCTAGTCAAAGAACAGCAAATCTGACTATAGACGGCATGCCTTAGATTATTCTGCAAGTCTCAGTCTTCAAATGCATTACTACTCTTTTAATTCTACTTAGGGCTTTCACGAGTTAGTCAACCCAATCGACTGAATACCAGCTGAAGAGTTAATGAGCTTGCACCTTATCTCATCAGTTCGCTTCTAAATTTGTATTACCCCCACTGCCCCGTCATCCTGTGATAGCTCATGGAGGATTCAACTTTTGGAAAGTCACACACAGTTGCCACTGTAAAGCAACAAAGTAGGTATCAAATTAACCAGGAGAGGAACTTTTCATTGATGAAATTCCTTGCAAGCAACATGCCATTTACTAAGAATTGATAGTAGCTACTACTACTTCGTAGGCAGTGATTATTTGGCAGGAACCATGTTAAGTATTGTTTCTAAAGGTCAATAGCTTTATAAACTCTTTCCCCCAAAAGCATCGATGAGAAAACCTGAAGCTCTAAGAAGTAAAATAATGAGCCCAAGGCCACTCTGGTAGTAAATAAAAGAGCTGGAGAGAGAACCAGGAGTACCCGTCTCTCTTAGATGAATGTGGAAATGGACAGCTCAGTTCTCAAATGGTGACCATTATGGTACTTAAGGTAGTCATGGTCTGGGTGGGACACCACTATTGTCAGACACCAAGGAACAGCTGGTTCGGGAATATACTTACCCCCAACAAGTGCACACAAAAAGTTCTATTCCAAATGCCAGTAATATTATATTCTGTTATATCATGAAATTAAAATCAGGCCTATGGAGATAAGTGATCCTCTGCATTTAAATTAAGCACCTAACCTTGGAGGGAAAAGCTGGCATTCAACTCACTTAGAAAACTACAGTGACTCACAAATATTTCCAATTTTCCTTCCAACCATAAAAAATGTGACCTTTCAAAAAAATGCCACATCATTTATGGACATATTACAGCTCTATTTTCTAAATATGAAAGTTAAATTTCTTTGGTCTCAGAAACATTCTAACACACAACAGCAGGAGGAAAAGGAAGGAAATGGGTCCAGTGCAATTTAGTAAAATTGCATGAAAAAATATGACTATATATGGAGCAAAACTGTATTATAGAGAGTTCTAAAAATGGCGATGGATTATGTAAGAAGAAAGGGAAGTCATCCCTTTTAAAAATACATAATCCCATCAGAAATGCAGTGATCTTTGGGTTACAGAGCAGCCACCTAGAGGGAACTTGTTAGAACAGTATGACAGCTTGGAATAAAAATGGTTGAAATACTTATTTGCAGGTATGGTAAGTTTTGTAACCTTTCTAAAGGTTACATACTATTAGAAGCTTTAATTGTAATACATTGGAGAATCGAAACACAGTATCAAAATAGATCACTTTAAGGAGTTCTGTCTAGTATAGCCCTTTGCCATTAAATGCTACTCCTTCCCCACAGAGAAGGAGCCCCAGGTATAACATTTGGGCTACATGTCCAATTTACGTGACCCCAGCTGAACCAATTAGCCCATCTTCCATCTTTTCCATTCCTTGTTTTAGTCTTTTGCTGCGTTCTTGCCCCTTGGATTCTATGACACTCTTGTATTTTCCTATTCTGATTAGGTAGCTCGTTTATATAATTTGTAAAGCCCTACTACATAAGTTTACATTTTCAAAGTCATTTATAAATTTATGTTTCCTTGTACACTGCTCCTTACCCTCAAAAGGATAACCTTCTAAAAAGACTATAGTGATCACTTCCTTTTATTAGTGGGGGAAACAAAGGACAAGGACAATTTGGAAATTCTAATCTATTAGCCACATTATCATTTACTCTCTCTGTCAAAGAATAAAGGGAAATGCTCTACTTCAAATCTGTATTCCATGTTAGCCTTTTGGTATGTCAAAATGATTATTTATTTTTGTTTGTAATAAATAATTAAAAACAATAAATTAAAAATTTTTTAATGTGTGCTCTAATGCAAGTGTATGATATTTAATATAAAACCTGTACAGTTGCTAAATCTTGAGCCTTGATTATTACATATATTTAAAAAATTTTTAAGTCACAAAAACCAGCTTACCCTTGCTTCTAATTTATTGCCTAAAATAAAGCTTTTTTTTATGACACTTAAAAAAACCCTCTATATCATTCTACACTATCTATTGGAAATTTATTCCTCTTAGGTCTCTTCAGTGATATCCTAAATCATTTTAGTGACTTTGGTGCCAATGATCTACCACTTAGGATTATTTATATCCTGAGAGTTGAACAGTAAACGTTCATTTAAAAAAGTTAAGCATTCTGGATTGTTATCCACCTTCCAGAACCACTACCATTGGCTGTCCATAACCAAGCCTGAAGCTGCACTCCTAACAAAGGAAATCTTTTCTTCGAAGGTCTAAATGGTCACCTCAGAAGAAGCCGGTGCCATCCTGAACTCTGTGCTGCCGGAGTTCAGAACCTTCACAACACAGGACTGTCACACTCTGAAAGTGGACTCGAGCCGTGAAGATGTTAAGTGAGAGAAGCCAGAGAGCTCTTCACTTGGTCGGCTGTGTTTCCAGCTTGGGTTCTTGATAAAATTTTATCAAGAACAGAAGTAAAGGACACTTTACTTCTCTAATGAAAAGTACTGATCCAACTAGAGTGATCTTTAATTCTAAATAAACAGACTTTTCAGCTCCCCCTTTCTTGGTGCAGGAGATGAGGAATGACATTCTTTAATCCTAATTGTTGTTGGCCTACATACAGTATTCATGTGTAAAAGCAAAAAGCAGGTAAATACTTGGCCACCTTATACAGTACAAAATGTGGTTAACATGTTCAGTGATGGTATGAAATTAAGGTTTGTCATGGACAAACTAGTAACATAAAACTAAGGAACGTGATATAGTAACAACTTGGTTTCAAACACTGTATCACAGCATTACATCATCATTTGAACTCTAAAACACAATGGGTATCATATGATTTTTTAATGAAGTTTTAAAAAGCTGCGTCCTTTTCTGTTAGTAGGCACATGGTGCAGTCACCAATCAAGTCCTAGAGCACGATTTACACACTAGCACCATAGGAACTCGATGAGAACGGCCAACAGTTGTTGCTGAATGGGGCCACAATGAGAGCAGGGTGGGAAGTGGAAGAAGCCATTCCCATTGAAGTACAACTTTGTAGGCTTTCAGACCCAGAACACAGGCCAAAGACAATCATGTTACAGAGTTCAGGGCATCTTAAAAATGTGAAATCCCACCTTTAAAACCTTGTCTGAACAAACAACTTTAGCGGTACTACAAATACATGGTGTACGTCATAAATACCCTGAGAGGGATGGCAGGAGCTGACCCTACTAGCTTTGAAAACAGTATTTTTGGCTTGATAATGTAACATGAAAGAAAAAAAGACCTGTAACACAAATACTGTGCTCTAGCTGCTAAATGTGTTTCTCACAGGGGTGTGAATCAGAAACTCCAATCAATCTCACTCTCAACCTCAATCTCTCCCTCTCTCCCTCTCCCTCCCTCCCTCCCTCTCTCTCTGTCTCTCTCTGTCTCTCTCTCTCTCTCTCTCTCTCTCTCTCTCACACACACACACACACACACAAACACACACAGACAACATACACAGAGGTTGAACAAGTAAATATACTGAAAACAATGAAAACAAAAGGCCTCAGCTTGGCTGGGACTCTCAGAAAAGCCACAGACTTTTTAGTTTCTTTGGTGACTGCTGATAAGATGAACTAACTATGCTACTCTGTCTCCCTGCTGAATGCAATTACAAACCGAGGACAGAATGCATGCAGCAGCATTCTGAGGACTTTGAGGAGTAAGTGGTGATGAACAGATTGGGGAAGGGAACACGATTTGGCATAGCAAAACACCAGAGTCTCCAGGCAGTCCAGGGGTAGTGGCAGAGGTGGTAAGAGACAGGCAGGCCCCAAAAACTCTGAGAAGGGGAATCCTGTGATGAGAGAAGTGGTGGTCCCAAGACAATAGGCAAAATCACAGTTGCTTTTTTTTGTCTCTTCGTCCGTCCCCTGCAGTGTGGTCCTGGACACAGATGCAACTGGGGGAAGTGCAGGGCAGGGAGCAAACATTAGAGCTTTTTTTTGACTTCTGACTGGAGTAGTGGATAGGAAGAGGGCCCAAAGGAGCCAGGAAACTCTAGTGAGATACAAAGTCTGTCCTGAAAGCATTGAGCCAATGTCAATCAATATAATTAAAACAGTTTGTGAGCTCAACAGTTTTGGGACAGACCTTGCAGATCGCAGAGAGAAGGGAGCTCAAGAGAGCAATTCCATAAAGTTGTCCAGAACTCCTGGGCTCACCTCCGAGATGAGCATCGATCTGACCTTCAAGAACCTACCAAACATTTTAAGAACTGAACTACAGTGTAGATCATGGCCCAGGCCCAGACTGGCTACCAGGCGGGGCACATGGAGGTCAGATCCCCTGTGAAAACTGAACTGACATTGGAACCCAGCAGCAAGAGGAGGTTGAAATTTGTAACCTGAACCTAACCTGTTGAATGCCTAACACAAAGCAAAACAAGAAATCAATTTTCTGCTGAAAATTTAAACAAGACCTTGAGTTTCATAAGAGAATAGTCAACTTGTATGTGACTTGGCATACAACCAGAAAAAAACCAACTTGTAAGGAAAAAGATAGCCACTAACCCCAAGATTGGAATTATTACAAAAAGACTTTAAAGCAGCTATTAAAACTATGGTTTGAGAAGTAACAGTAGCCTTGGCTGCTGTGGCTCAGTGGCTTGAGCGCCAGCCTGCAAACTGAAAGGTTGCTGGTTTGATTCCCAGTCAGGGCACATGCGGGGTTGCTGGCCGGGTCTGCAGTTGGTGGCCTATCACAGGCAACCACACATTGATGTTTCTCTCCCTCTCCTTCTATCTCCTTTCCCCTCTCTCTATAAATAAACGAGATCTTTAAAAGGAAAATATAAAGAAAGAGCATAGTGCTGAAAAAATGATTGGTAGAAAACATGACTGATAGGAACTGGTAGATATAAACGTACAGGTTCAAAAGTCTCAGCAAATACCATGCAGAATAAACTCATAGAAATCCATGCCCTGACACACCCACCCAGACTCTTGGATATCTAGGAAAAGACAAAAATCCTGAAAGCAGACTGGTTATAATGGCAGAGGGAGAAAAACCAGGATTGATATGACTGCTGACTTTTCATCAGAAACCATAGAGGGCAGAAAGAACAATATTTTTCAAGTCATGAAAGGAAAGACTTGTCATCCAGTGAATTTTACTTCCAGTGGAAATAACCTTGATAAATGAAGGCAAAAAGAAGACATCCTCAGATGAAGAAAAATTAAAAGAAAATTTGTTGCCAGCGGATTTACTTTAAAAAATGTTAAAGAAAGTTTTTCAAACAGAAGGTAAATGATACCAGACGGTTACCTGGAACATCAGGAATGAAGAAAGGCAACAGAAATGGCAAGTATTTGGTTAAATATAATAAATTATTCTCTTAATTTCTATAAATGGTGAATGATAGTTAAAAGTAAAAATTATAATAATGCCTTGAGATTTTCAATACACAGGGGATGCTACTAACACAGTGATTAGAAGGATACTTATAACATTAAATGCTTGTGTTAGAACGGTCTCAAATCAACAATCTAAGCTTCAACCTTAAGAAACTAGAAAAAAGCAGAGAGACCAACCAAAATAATCAGAAGGTTGGAATAGGCAAAGATTCTTTTCTAAATGTTAAAAAGAGAAAGGAAATGGAAGCATAATCAATGAAACTGAAAACAGAAAAAATAGAGAAAAAAAATCAATCAAACCTAAAGCTAGCTCTTTGGGGAAAAAAAAATCAATAAAATTCGTAAATCATTAGCCAGACTGATAAAGTAGAAAAGTGCGATATAAAAATTATGAATAGCAGAAAAGAGGGGATATCAACACAGATTCAGAAGGTATGAAAAGGAAAATAAAGTCACCCTTAAGAATAACTCTACACATGCATACTCAACAAGTTAGGTGAAATGGATTAACTTCTCAAAAATCACAAATACCCAAAATGCATAGAAGAAAAAATAGATAGCCTGGTTAATTGTCTAAAGAAATTAATTTGGAGCCCTGGTTGATAGCACAGTGGATAAGGTGCCGGCCTGCAAACCCAAAGGTTGCAGGTTCGATTCCCCAGCCAGGGCACATAACAAGGTTGCAAACCAGGTCTCCAGTCAGGTCTGTGGCTGGAGGCAGGTGAAAAGCAACCATACATTGATGTCTCTATCCCCCTCTGCCTCTCTCCCTTCCCCTCTTTCTAAAAATAATGAAATAAAATCTTTAAAAAATAAAAGAAATTAATTTGTAGTTAGAAAACCTTTTCAAAAAAGAAATTCCAAAGTCCAGATAGTTTCATTGGCAAATTCTACCAAGCATTTAAAGAAGAAATAACAGCCAGTCTACAATCCCTTCTAGAAAACTTAAGAGAAGGAAATGTTTCCTAACTCATTCTATGGGGCCAGAATTATCATGAAATCCAAATCAGATAAAGATAGTACAGAAAAAAATTACAGCAATATCCCCCATAAACCTAGAGATGAAAATCCTCCACAAAATAAAGTATTAACATTAATAGTAATACACCATTTACTTACATCTTTCTAGATCTGTGGACTCTGCCTGCAGCAGTATTAGAGCAATGAGTTTATTGTAGGAATTCATGACTAGATTAATATGTGAAGTCAGCCACTGTAATTCACTACATTAAGAGACTAAAACAAAACCCCACATTTCAATTGATAGAAAAAAAGCATTTCACAACATTCAACACCCATTCATGATTTGCAAAAATAACTTTTAGCAAACTAGGGAAAGAAGAGAATCTTTTTAATGTGATGAAAGACATCTAAAAAAATTCCAGAGCTAAATCATAGATCAGTTAAGAGAATGTTTCCCCCTAAGATCCAAAATAAGGTAAATCCTTTCTTGACACTTTAACTCAACACATTAGAAATTCTAGTTGTTCCAATTTAAAAATATTTAAAAAGCATACAGATTGAAAAGAAAGAAATGAAGTTATTTATCCCTTTTTGCAGAGAACATGAATAGCTGCATTAAAAAATCTTAAAGAATTATGTAAGTTCTTTGAGTAAGAAAGCCTCAAGAATATTAAGTTAACTCACAAAATTGAATTTCTGCATTGCAGCAATGAATGACTGGAAACAGAAATTTTAAAATGTAATACTACTTACAATAGTTCCCAAAGAAAGAAACATAAGTATATAAATCAACAAAATGGCTACAGTGTCTATATGCTGAAAACGAAAAACCTCTGAAAGAAAATCAAAAGGAAAACTAAGTAAATGGACAGAAATATTATATTCATGGGAAGACCCATTATAATTAAGAATATCAATTCTCCCCTAAATTATTTATAGATTTAATGTAATTACAATAAAAAACCTGGCAGGAGTTGTTTTTATTTTTAATCCTCACTTGAGTGCATGTTCATTGATTTTAGAGAGGAAAGGACAAAGGAAGGGAGGGAGAGAGGGAGAGAGGTAGGGGGGAAGGAGGGGGTCAGCTGCTTCCCATATGCTCCCTGACCAGGGATTGAACCACAACCCAAGTAAATGCCCTGACAGGGAATCAAACCTACAAACTTCTGGTGCATTTGCTAATACTCCAATCAACTGAGCCACTGGCCGGGGTTGTTTTTATTTTCTTTTGGTAAATACAGACAAGTGGATTCTGATATTTATAGGAAAATGCAAAGAAACTAGAATGTCAAAACAATTTTGAGTAAGAGAAATACAATCATAGGACTCACCCTACCTGATTTTAAGATTTACTATAATTAAGATGGTACTGTTGGTGAATGTATAGACACAAAGAACAATGGACAGAACTGAGAATCCAAAAAGAGACCCACGTAGATATGGTCAATTGGTTCCTGGTAATGAAAGCCAGTTTTTCACTGCTGGAGAAAGAAGTTAAATGAACAAAGGAGGAATGTTAGATATGCTTGCTATGAATCAGAAGTTATACAGTATGAACCCCCATGTTCAAATACCATTAGATGGATATGAAAATATATAGAGATATATGTGTATATACATTAGTTTACATACATAAATGTCCTAACTCTGCTGAGAGGCCTAGAGGCAGTGACACCACAGTAGCAAGAATATACCTGTAATAAAAGAAATCAGGCTCCTTGGAGAAGTGGTGGATTCCAAGGCAGGGGGAATAGAAAATGTGTCTTGGAATATCTCATAGTGCCAGAAAGTAAGAAAGTGCTTTAAAAGAAAGGTAGAGGCACAATGAAGGACACAGAAGCCAACATGAGAACATGAAGATCAAAGCTGGAACAGTCTGAGCAACAAATAGTGATAGATAATAAGGAGTATAACCCAAAGGATAAAATATTCATGATTCCATGCTCATATCAATTAAAGATAATAAATAAATGTGAAACAAAACAATTCTTTCTCAGAGAAGAATTCCAATTCATAAAGATAGAAGTGATGAGGAAGACAGAAAAATCACTATTAGGAGAACACCACTGTAGCACTGCTGCAGGTAAGATCCACAGATCTAAAATGAGTGGGCCGAGACACCGGGCGTATGCATAGTCTCAAAGTGTCTGCTTGAAGCATTGACCACTTCTAAAGGGAACCACAGTAACTTGACAATGAAGAACCCTGGCAGAGATCAAGACTAGCATCACCAGTAATAGCTGTACTGCATCATGTATCCCTGATGTAGCTCATTGAGAGAACACTATCTCCGTGGTATCCTTCCCACAACACTCAACTTCAATCTCATCAAGAGAAAACATCAGGCAAATCCAAATGCAGAAGTCTACAAAATAAACAACCAGTACTCTTCAAAATTGTCAAGATCACCAAAGACAAGGAGAGACCAAGAAACTGTCACAAATTAAAGAAGCCTGAAGGGAGAGATGGGTCAACTGAATGAAATGCGAGATCCAGGATTTAATCTTGGAATTAATAAGAAGGACAATAGAGGGAAAACTGGTGAAATCCAAAGGAAGTCTACAGTTTAATAGTATAGAAACAATGTTAATTTTGTAGTTTTGATAACTGCATTACAGTTATTAGGGGAAGATGGGTTAAGGCTATATAAGAACTCTGTATTATTTTTGAATTCTTATAAGCCTAAAACCATTTCAAAATATAAAGCTAAAAAAAGCAAAAGTTTTCTTTTCAACATTTATTATTAAATTGGTTGTATGAATACTGGATTATTTTATCTGTAAGAACATTATTCATGGTGGTTAGGTTTATAGGATATCTGGCAAAGTTTACTTAACTAATAAGGGGATTTATTTAAGAGGAGAAATCAATGTAGTTATAATGGTAGTTATTAAACAAAAATAATAATGTAGAATAAATACCTGGTTTTCTAAAATTGTTACATAAGAAAAAGCAGTACATTTAAGAAGGACATAGTGTAGTTACAGATGCAAATGTCATGAAATTGCTTAAGAGGTACTACACACTACACTTAACCTCACAATGGAACCTGGTGCAGGACTGGGGTAAGAAGTACTCACATTTAAATTCCTAGATTGTGCCACGCACAGTCTTAGGTGCTTTTCAGGCATGATTTTAGCTAATCTTTCTTATTATCCAGTGAAGGAGGTATTACCAGCCATTTTTTACAAGTTAAAAAAATACTGTCACTGAGGCTTCATGGCTTATAAAGTGGTAGAACCAAGTTTCAGTCTCATGTCTGATGAATTCCAATGTCTCTTTCTGAATCTAATGAAAATGGACAGTAATTCTTAGATATAGGGCACAACTTCAGAGGCAGAGAAAAGGAATGAAAGGCACAAAAGGGGCTGAGTATAACATGAGAATAAAGAATTGTTTGGTGATAAAGGAAAGACGCCGGTGGAAGAGGTTTAGTGTTCTTCACACAAGGACTAAAGATGTAAGAGATGAGGAACCAGTAAGAGCTGTTCTCTGAAGGTCGGAATATGGAGCCATGACAGATTTTCACTCTTGCAGTTACTGTAGCTCTGCTTTACTACTCATTTAGGAGTATGTGTGTGAGTATGTGTGTGTGTGTGTGTGTGTGTGTGTGTTGTGTCTAACTTTCAATGTTTTAAATACAGTGATTTGCAAATAAGAAAAATGACTATTACCAAAAGAGTACATATTTATCTATATCTTTCAACCTAAAAGAAATACTTCAAATTAACAGCTGGTACATAAATTCTGACAAAAAGTTTACAACATTAAAGCAAGGCATCTTTTTTGTAGTCAAATATCAATGTCCTTTCTAATCCAACTGGCTGACCTGGTGAAGTAGCTCAAGTCAGGTATCAGTTCTGTGACTTTATATAGCATCATGATTAGAACTCTTTAATGTATCACCCTTGAATTTTATTTTTAAATTAAGGCAAAGCAGATAATGCCTTTATTATGTTTAGACACTTTCAGATTTAATATTGATAAAATCTCAAGTGCGAGAGGTTTATTTATTCTGAACATGCATTGAGTAACTGTGAGGCACTGAGAAGGCAGAGATTTTAAAAAAATTATTAATATTTTATTGTTATAATCCCACCAGTAATATCTGACAGTCAGATACTATGTTAGAAAAGTTAGGCATTCCATTAATGTAACAGAATGTCCCATAAAAATGTAGTAAAATTTAGAGGCTGTCTACAGGTGATTGGATTAAGGACAGATCTTTGTTTTTGAACATTTGATTTTATTCATTTTTAGAGAGAGGATAAGGGAGGGAGAAAGAGAGAGAGAGAGAGCGAAATATCAATGTGTGTGTGTGTGTGTGTGTGTGTGTGTTAGAGGGAGAGATACATTGATCAGCTGCTTCTTGCATGGCTGCCAACTGGGGACCTGGCCAGCAACCCAGGCTATGCCCTGACTGGGCACGGAGACCTTTCAGTTCATAGGCCGGTACTAAGTCCACTGAGCCACAGCAGCCATGGCGAGAACAGAGATTTTTAAGATAGAGAAACAGTTTCAAATCCTAGTTCCCTCACTCTCTAGCTGTGGGCCCCAGCACAAGAAAGACCATTTGAGCCCACAGACATGAAGGCCCCTTGCAAAGGTTATCATGGAATTCACCAAGAAATGCCAGGGGCCTCCCCCAATCCTGCATCAGCAGACGGTGAGCCTTAAACATATAGTCGAGAGAAAGCAACTGTATCACATCCACATGGTTCTTCATTTCACACACAGACTTTAAATGACTACAATGATACAGTATCATTAAAATGACCAAAGTGACAGCTGGGCAACAAACAAGGTTAACCAAGCAAAGCAAGATGTTATAGTCCAAATAGTATCAGATGGAGCCAGGGGACATGGGTGTTAGTTACATTTAGACTATTCCTCAGAGCCAGTGCCCTTGAGATGATGCCACTTCTTGCGCTTATGCCCTCCCGCTGCCTCTCCCATCACATGAAGGGGAGTCTTGGTGCCTCCTTCTAGCAGCTAAGTTCTTCAATAAGAGATGCTAGTGGAAAATGACTTTCCAGAGTGGCTGGAGGTAAAGAAGTTGATTACTGGGGATGACACAGGAATAGGTTGCCAAGCTGAACATCCCTGAGAAGACAAGGCCATCTCATGAGCCCTGGCTGGCGGCACAGTGGATAAGGTGCTGGCCTGTGAACCCAAAGGTCGCTGGTTCGATTCCCAGTCAGGGCACATAACCAGGTTGCAAGCCAGGTCTCCAGCCAGGACCGTAGCTGGAAGCAGGTGAAAGGCAACAGTATATTGGTGTCTCTCTCCCTCTCTGCCTCTCTCCCTACCCCTCTCTCCGGAAATAATACATAAAATCTTTGAGAAAAAAAAAAAAAAAAGGCCATCTCACCTCTGTGGGGACAGATTTACTTGCAGATAACAAACAAGGGGGCTTTCATGCACAAGAAAACGGGAGAGAGAGTGACACTTTAGTTGCTGTATTTCCTTCCATCTTAAAAATCCAATACAAATAATTCAAACACATGTTTTAAAGAATGTTTTACTTTAAATTATTTGCAAATGTGCTTTTACTCAGTTTCTGCGCCCTTCACACTCTTAAATGAGGCAAACTGGGTTTTCCTTTATGAGGCATTTGTTACCTTCAAGTTTTATCCAAAACAACCGGACTGGTTTCTTTAAAATTAAAAACTAATTTCCAACAGGTTAAAATAACCAAACTCTAGCCCTCTTAAAGCCTAGAATAAGAACAACATATTTAACAAATGACTGCTCCCACCAAGAATATGAAGAACTAAATGTGTCCACCCCTACCCCATGTGTATATTCGTTCTTACTTGGAAAGAAATGAACTTCTTCATTTCTGCTCTAAAAAATGCCATGTCTACTCCAGGCAAAAAATCAGAAGGGAGAAGATCTAGTATATACAATTAAGTAAGAGACAAAAATAAAAAAATAATTGAGTTTATCTTCTACTTTTAGCTATGGATTCCAGTCTTACTTGTCATGAAAGTTACTCATACCATTTTCTTTTCTTTTCTTTTCTTTTTTTAAGGCTGCTTTCAGGATATCTGTGGCCACTAATGAGGATTTTAAAGTAATTCTCACTAAAGTAAGTGTTAAACTTGACATTTGGTTAAGAGCTTCAGGGTTGGATGCTGGAAAGAGAACAGCACGGAGCTTGGCTCATTTCAGTAAGGACACCTGGGGAAGGGAGTATCTGCATCATTTAGAAAAGGTGCCCGATGGAGCCCCAGTCCCACCTCACTCCTGTTTTAACAAAGCCAGGATATCTCACCATGAGCATGTTTTGTTGACTTTATTGAGTTGGCACTATTATTTGCAAGACTAAGAGCTCAAGATTCAAGACTGCAGAGAATCCCTACAATAGCTCCCAGGAGTAAATCCCAGTATTTGTATTTGAGAAACAACAAAACTGAGGCTCTGCCAGCCTGCCAGGCCCTGGAAGGAAGGTGTATAGAATCCTAAAGCCCATGTTTCTTCACCCTATAGTTACAGCTTCTGTAAGTGAAAGTTGAGTTCTTCCCCCAAAAGAACATGAAGGAAGATGGCGGAACCGGGGAAGAGGAGCTTAGTTCCGCCCTAGGCTGATGTCAAATATGCATGGAATCGACTGGCGCGGATCAAGAACTCGGATCTGTTTGTGAAAGGGGAACCTTCGTGATGACTTGGCTAAATTTCCTTCCAACCGGGGGATGCTCAGCTGGCCTCCAGTTCCGGGAAACCTGTTCACGTTGAGGGTCCAGGAGATTCAAACCCCTGTGGGCTGGGCCTTATCCTGCGTCATTTCTGGACCACAAGAGATTGAGGAAGCAGTTTAAATGGTTTGGTTGCAAAGTCACAGAATGGCTGGGCCATCGTCAATCGTAAGAAAAACTTTAAAAGGTGGGGTTACTTTTGGTAAGAACACTCCCAGTCAGCGGTTGTGACAGTGAGGGCAATGCTGGGTGGAGACCCTTTGCACCCACTGTTTCCCACACCCCACCTGTCCCCATGCCCCCAGCAGCCACCAACCTCCATTCTGACACACCCAACCTTTACTTATCTATACTCTGGGGAAGTGCTGTGTAAAGGAAGGCGCCAGCCTGGATCCCACGCCCCAGCCCCCTGCCCCACCGTAGGATTCCTATTGTTAGACTCCCCTAGAGGGAAGGAAGCCCTCAAGGCCAGCAGAGGCCCCTCAAGAAGATTCTGCACATCCACTCCATTCTCCTCTCTGCAGGCTGGCCTCTGCTTGCTTATAACTTGTTCCCTACTTTCTAATGATATCAGTCATTTATTTGTTTATTCACTGATTTGTTTAACACAAACAACACCAACATATAAGGCAATGTTTGGAAGGTGCTACAGAAATTAGCTCATTAGGTCAGAAAACTCGGAGGTGGAAACTAGCATCTTAATTTGTTCTTAAGATGAAGAAAATGGAGCAAAGGAAAAGTTAAGTAATTTGCTTAGGATCACACAGCTTCCACATGGCTATAATGGGCTTCTGGTATCTCTTTATATCATGACGTTTTAGCTTCAGATCCCAGGACTGTTGATCTTTTCTAGTACAAATTCTTAAAAGCAAATTAACCAGCTAGCCTGCTATGATAAGCAGCACATTGCCTGTATTCTTGTTATCATTACCAATAATTAGCACAAGCACATTCTAGAGGTAAAATGATGAGCCCCTTAAAAAAAATGATAAGGTTAAGAAATCTGGGCTTTTGGTTTTATTTCTTCCTTTAATAGTACAATGCTATACTTCAAGTGTACAACAAATCTCCAAACTTGGGCAACATCTTACAGCCACTGCTGGCCAGATGGTAGATGTGATGCATCCTCATTTTCTGTGCATGCCTATTAGAACTTGTAATAATTTGGAAAAAAAATTCTGGAGACAATAATAGAGCATTCCTAAGAAATGTTGTCTCAACAATGCTCTTAAAAGCACCGAGAACCAGACTGTGTGGAAAAACATGGACATTTATGGCTGAGTGAAAAAAAAATAATGCAGAAGCGTTCAACTCAGAATGTACAGAAGGCTTAGAAACACCTTAATTTACTTCATATATAGTTTCTTGTTCCCTATGGTCCAACAGTGAAGATCTATGTTTAGGCAAGTCTCGAAGAGCTTCTTTAACCGGTCTAAAGAATGCTTAGTTGACAGAAAATAGTGCTAGTTTATTTGGCATCTTTTTCTTTCTTTCTTATCTATATATAAAATAATAGTGCTTCTTACAACTGATGCCTTTGTAAGATCTAATAAAATAAAGAACTATAATCATGATTAGCAGAAGCTGACTCAGGAACTTAACGGACCTCAGGACCCCAGGTCTTAGATTTTCCTTGAAAGGAAAAAAGATCTTTGAGGAAGCCTGGAGGTGCAGAAGTAAGTTTTAAGTATAGAAAACAACATCTATACCAACTATAGATATAGTTAGTTATAGGTAACTAATACTGTAAACAATACTGTAAAATGTTTTTCTCCAAAAGTTCATGAAAGAATTTGGGCTCTGGCAGACCAATTCCATGGGTAACCTTCATTTACCATTCCTCTTTCCAAGAAGACAAGGGTAACAGCAGAGTCTGGTGCTGCTGTGAGGAGTAAATAATCCATCTAAAGAGAGTACACCACTCAGCACGGTGTGAACAGAGTCAACATGAGCTTCTGAGTAGCCACCAATCAAGTAAATACAGCTTGTCAAGAAATGCAGGAAGCAGATGAGGAGAGCTGTTACCTGCTGTACTCAAGCCCACCAACATCGTGTTTCCTATTTACTGACTGTTCCCCCAGTCACCAGCAATTTTTAAACAGGCAGAAGCCTTTCCTTATATCCAGAAACAAAAGCAGCCCCCACTGCAGTTTCAATTCTCCGTTTCTGCAATCAGATCTGAATCTCAAAGGGTTCCTTCTTTGGACACAAGCCAACCCACACAGCAAACCTCTCCACATGGAGCCCACCCTCCCCACCCTGCACAGAAAAAAAAGTGCTCTTAGAGTCCTCCAGAGAGACAATATGCCAATATTTTTACTTGCATTCCAAAATACAGCCAACTTCCTGTCCCTGATGCAGTGTACCAAGTTCCTCGAGAAGGTCAATGTACCAGCAATGAGCAATTCAGTTAGCCTCCGAATCCAACCCTGCGCAGGCTCAACGCTGCTTCTGTCCATTTTCAAGGCAGGTGCAAACTGTAATTTCTTTCTGCAAAAGAAATCCCTCTGGGTTGCCAAATACTAAACTAAATTACAGTCTTGCTACGGGAAAATTATTGCCCATCATCATTTAAAAATAAAAATCAGTATTGAAAATCTGTTGTTCTACTAAACACTGCTGAAAGCCATGTTATGGCTTTACATCATGACCACTACCCTTTATAGGACAGTATTTATCAGATAAGCCTCAATTTTTATATTCATTAACTTAAAGTGTGAAACTAAGCTAATAACAAGATAATTTTTCACAGCCTGAAAAGCTAAGTAATATCAAAACAATAACTAGAAATAGAAATCAATTTATGTGAATTCAGCACAAAACTTCTACTTCGGTTTTTTATCCAATGTGTGATATTTCAGGATAGCAGAAGCTTTTATAAATATAAACTATATTGTAAGCGATAGTGACACCCTTAAATTTAAAACATGCTATTTATAGAGAAAAGCAATATCACTGAATAACTGAACTAAGCCTACCAAAGAACTAAAAATCGTCCTTTGTAACGAATAACACAAATGACAGAAGACTTTACATGAAAACTTGGTAGAATAGACTCAGCTTTGATACAGATGTCAATTTGCAGCAGTTATACCATATGGGATGCAGCAGTTTCCAAGTCACCTGCATGTCTTAACCTTCTGCTCTCTACTCAGTCGCTTTGTTCATTGTGCAGATAAGAGGCTGATGGGAAGAGAGATGCTTTCATTGAAAGATCCCAAACAAATGTTCTCAGAAAATGAAGATATTGTTCTAGAACAGAGACCAACTGTTCAGGTTAACAGAGCAAGAGTCTTCAGAACTACACTGACTTGTATTTGGTACTGTAAAAGAGAACATGTGTATTCTTTAGCTCACAATAGCATTAGGTTAAAAAAAAAGAAATTAATCATTGTATGTCAGTCAGTAGATTCCCCCAAATGACCAAACATAACATAGGGATAAGTGAAAAATGGAATTTTTCTTAAACTTTTCATGTAATTTCATGTGGATGGAAACACTAGTAAATAGCTGGGAAACACAGATAAGTCAACACTTAAAAGTAATCTATACAAAAATCAACTCAAAATGAATCAAAGCCATGCATGTAAGAGCTAAAACCCAAAACCTTTTAGAAGAACACACAGGAAGAAATTTATGTGACCTTGGATGAAAGAATGATTGCTTCTATGTGACACCAAAAGTAGAAAGTGACAAAGTAAAAATAGATAAACTGGAAATCATCAAGATGTAAAAATGGTGTGTTTCAAAGGAAACCATCAAGAAAGTGAAAAGTAAACAGAGGAGAAATATTTGCAAAATAGATGATCTGATTGAGGACATGTATTCAGAATACACAAGAAGCTCCTACAATTCGACAATAAAAAGACAACCCAATGAAAAAAATGGGCAAAGAATTTGAATAAACATTTCTCCCCAAAAGATATGCAAATGGTCAACAAGCACATGCATGCTTAACATCATTACTCATTAGGGGAATGAAAATCACAACCATAAAGATACTACTTCACACTCTCTAGAATGGCAATAATCAAAAAGACAGACAGAAAGGATGTGCAGAAATTAGAACCTTCACACATTGTTGGTGAGAACATAAAATATGCAGACATTTTGGAAAAGTCTGATATTTCCTCAAATGGTTAAACCTTGAGCTACCAGGCGACCCAGCAATTCCACTTCTGGGCATATATCCAAGAGAAATAAAAATATACATCCATGCACAAAGTTGCACACGAATGTTCATATCAGCAGGATTCCAAAAGCCAAAAGTAAAAACAACACAAGTGTCTATCAACAGATGAATGAATACATAAAATGTGATACAGATGCATACAGTGGAGTATTATTCAGCCATAAATAGAATGAAGCACATATACATGCAACAACATGGCTGAACCTTAAAACATAGTGCTATGTGAAGGAAGACAGTCACAAAAGGCCACATAATACATAACAAAAGTACATGGATAGTTCCCAGGGGCTAGGGAGGGGGAGAAGTGACTGCTAATTGGTTTGATAAAACTGGAATTAGATAGTGATGATGGTCATACAACTCTAAAAATACAATAAAAATCTCTGAGTGAATGTTATGGTTTGTGAATTACTGCTCAATAAAGCTGTTTAGTAAAACACTTTAAGAATCATCTACTCTCCTCAGCTAGCATGGGACTCAGGGGTAGAGTCTCAAGTCCTGCTGTGTTTATGTACCCAGACTTATTCAATGCCAGTGGCTCTTAGGCCTCAGTTTCCACATGTGCCCACTGCTTGGTCTCTAGTTCTAAGATGGAAGGCCGGCTCTGGTTTCATCAAGGTGATTCTATGATTCCACGATTACACCAGATCTCAAAACACAGCGACAATCCCATTGCATATTTGGGAGTCCCCCCAAATTTCACATTTTATCTGATTAAGGTACAGCCATCACAGGAGGGGTAATCATCAAGAGAGGAAAGATTTCCAAAAACAAAAAGGATCCAAAAGGAAAATAAGTAAGTGAAACCACCCCTGGGAGCCCCAACTATCCAAGTGTGACAGTGCCAGATCCCACTCCAGTTTTTTCCAACCTGCCCTGATGAAATAATGTAGCACTGACAAGGGAGAACTCCATATTCATTTTTCTATGTGGACTGGTTCAGAAAAAATTATGTATTACATCCCTATGTTCTCATGGAACAAACATTTATAAGGCTGTAACTTTCAAAGACTAATAGAAGGCCACATCCAGGTAAGAGGTGTTGAGAGCTAAAGGAAAACACAGCAGCCTTCTACGCTGGCTAAATCCTATCGTCCTTCAAGACTCAGTACAGGAAACAATTCCTCTTGCAAGTGTAGGCTGTCTTCTTCCCCAGTCACTAAGCTGGACCCATTTCCTGTATGTGATCACAGAACACATGTGCCCATGGGTCGGTGCAAGCAACTGCCTGAGGGACATTCCCCTGGGACATCCCACTGACAACTCAAGCTCAGCATAGCCACCCCTAGACTCATCACCTAGTCTCGCTTCTACGCACCCTGAGCCCACATGTTTTTTTATTCCTCGTTTTGGAGAGAGGCACCCCTATCTATACAGACTAATGAATGTAGGTTAGAAAAATCTACACACATTAGTAAAAAGGATAAATTATGGAATTTAAAAAAGATATATAGCTTTCATGCAGAATCACACGAAGAAAAAGGCCAAAGAATTATTACAGATAGATCCTCCTAAGCATCTTTTGGGAACAAAAAAGAATTATTCAAAACTGGCACATCTATGTGTAAAGTAGTTTGGAAATGTGTTAACAACAGCCTATTCTTCAATGAAGGTATATATTCCCCCAGAGCACCATTCACATTGGTATTAAAAAAACTAAAGAAAGAAAAGGAAAAGGAATGGTATAAATAAAGAAGTCTTGTTGAAATGATTGCATATGGTAATATTTAGAATTCATGAATTAATAATTTCTTGTCTTTGAATATAAACCAGAAATCTTTCAGTGGAAGATTACTAAATCAAGGTGAATGGCTGAAGCTAAAAACTCCTAGTTTAACTTGCCTAAGACCAAAGTGTAAATATGGTCTAGTTCATCTTGTAGGGTTCAAATGCAAAATTAATCATCTTACTATAGCATAACAAATTATTTCCACCTCCTAAAAATAGTTTAAAATCCCTACAGTAAATTCCAAACATTTAATTAGCCTATATAATAATCTCTGAATCAAATCACATGGCATGAAACTAGATTACTTTTTCTAGGAATAAATATGAGACCCCAGTAGCATGATAGAAATGACGCTCACAAATTATCATTTCAGTAGCAAAACCATGTTATCCCAGGGAAATGTAATGTTGAGGTAAAAAATGCATGTTGCTGCAAAAGGATTGCTCTAAATTTTAAATGATGCTCTGCCAAAAGGATACCACAGCTTTCAAATGAACTCAAATAACAGATGGGGACACTGCTGTGCAGTAAAGATCTCTAATGATATAAATATAGTAGTAATTATTCTTTTCAAAATACATAGAATATTGATTATCAATATACAATAAATGGTTACCAAAATAGTCTCTCCAGTTCTCAGATAGCAACTTCTATATAGTATGTATTTTGTATAACATATATACATGCAATAAAATTTTTCATCATTATTACAGAATTCAAGGTTACCTATTATAACAATAATTCTATTTTGTAAACCGAAAGAATTGAGCTACCTATTGTCACATTATTCCATATAATTGCGCATTTCTATAATCTCCACTTCACTTATAAATAGCATGTCCATCTAACGTATTGCCCCAACCAGGAGATTCAAAGAGAGAGGGCACTGTTATTAATTACACTGGGATAAGAGGTGCACACTGGGACTTTCCTAGACTAAACTGGAATCCTCATATAAGGAAACAATTCCAGCAGGGCTCCTTCATTTGCCAAATTCACACACGAGGTCAAGAGGGAATTGGGATAGAGACCCATGGTTGACTGGGGGGTCCAAAAGAATAACAACTTCTAAAACAACAACCAAATAAACAAAAAATCAGGAGGACATCAATAAATATAGTACCAGCACTTCCGTATTTCATATACTGCTATAATTGTGAGCTCATCAAATGACTTGTATCAGGCCCCTTGAGCCAATTATTATTGTTTCCACCAACAGTTTCTCAAATACCCTTGCAATTCCTAGAATTACATCAAGTAAGTATACAAGGGAGTTAAAATTTCAAGACACTGGGAAGATGAAACTTTACAAAGTGCAGAATGAAAGCAGAAAAATCTAGCCCTGGTGAGGGTTACCAAGCACAATCTCCCAACAGTAAGCAGACGGCAGTATCTTATTAAGGGACGTGTGCTGTATACATCATCCCAGCAGGCTCAGCGGCCACAAGCCATCAATGGCCCTGATTGTACTGTATACATAGAGAGCACTAAGTCCATGCAACTTGCTTGCTTTTAAAACTATATGTGCCGCTCCTGTGACAAGCATGCACAAAGGGCGGCCACAATTGCTTCACAGAGATCAACAGCATCCATCACCACCTAATTTACATTCAGTAGGAAGCTGTGAGTGGGTTTCTGATCATTCATTTACATTTACTACACAAGTTATTCCTTCATGTTTTAAGCCCAAGAGTATCTGTATATGTATTGCCAAATTTGAAGTGTGTTCCCTTTCCCCACACCCCGTTGGAATTTACTATGTATAGCTCCAATAAGAAATCAGGAAACTTAGCTATATCGAAACATTCAACTAAATGCTCTATTTTCAAATTTTACTTTTGCTTATTTAAAAGCTTATTAAACAAAACCACTCATCAAATTTCTAAGTCATAGTCCTATGGAGAGGAGTGGTATTATCATATATACTCCTGATACTATCAATATAAACAAAAATTTCCTTGGCTTATAGAAAAGTAAACTTTTTAAAGGAGGAAATATAGACACATTAATGTAACTTTTTCTTTTCTTATATCAATGTAATGGTAAGTAGAAAGGGCTATACATGTTCTATAGAAAACCAATAATTGAGTCATGATATGTCTCAGGACTGGTACAGATTCAGTTCTCTTTCTTAAATTTCTCAAATCTACTGGAATAGTTATAAATAAGATATAATGTTAGTACTAAGAGATATAATATTACATTTTCTATTTCTCTAAAAAATTTTTTTCTAGTTTTTAAAAAAAAAATATTTTTATTTATTTATTTTTAGAGAGAAGAGAAGGGAGGGAGAAAGAGAGAGAGAAACGTCAATGTGTGGTTGCTTCTCGCACACCCTCAATGGGGGACTGGGACCACAACCCAGGCATGTGCTCTGACTGGGGATCGAACCAGTGACCCTTTGGTTCACAGGCCAGCACTCAATCCACTGGGCCATAGCAGCCAGGGCTAGATTTTCCATTTCTTGAGAACAGGGGCCTAATGCTTGTTTGTTCTTCCCATTTGCTTTACACATCACAGACATGTTCCCAAAACTGCTATATCTATTTCTATAGACAGTTCTTAGTAACATTAATAAAAGGAGGTCTACAGATAATACAAGAGACCACATAACTTAGAAGTAATGTTGAAATTCATTATATGTGATTACTGAGGTGGGTCTACCTTCCTGATTTTAAGCTATGTAGTGTTACACTAAATAATTTGGTTTGTATAGGCTAGAAATACTCTAAGAGGGCCCTGGAGATGTGGTCTAAGATATAAATTAAGCCATTTCACAAAGAGATAAGGAGACAAATAATAAAGAATCATTGTATGTCTAACGGGGCTTATTTTGAAAGCTCTCAGCTCATTTTCAAAAAATGAGTTACCATTTATTAAACCCCTGTTACACGAGTGTCCGGGAGACCAGTTCATGTCCACCTTGGTTTCCCAGTATCTGCAGGCATCTCAACTTCCATTTATGTAAATAAACAACATTTTTCTCAAAGAAAACTGGGTGAGAACAGATGGCTTAGGACAGGGTTGGCAATCGTTTTTCTGTCTAGTGCCAGAAAGTAAGAAATTTAGGCTATGTGGGCCCTGCAGTCTGTGTTATTATGACTCAGCTGATGTGCAAAAGCAGCCATAGATGACACGTGAGAACACGGATGTGACTCTCTTCTACAGTAAAAGTTCACTTACTTAAACAGGCAGCAGGCCAGGTATTCCCAGTCCCGGGTTAGGTTAAGTCATTGCTCTCTGGTGGTGGGGGGTGGGGAGGAGGGGCACCGAAGTAAAGGCAAATCAAGATTGGTGTGAACAGCACATATTTCCAATTTTGAGAGACCTCTGTTACTTCCCACACAGGGGCACTGTCACCTCCCTACTTCCTTACTGATGCCAAACCCCAACCTGCTGAAAGCCTAATAAACTCAAGGTTTAAGATAAAAGACCATGACGGAGTGTACTTTTCCCTTCCCAAGGGTATCAGTGTCTGCGCTCTGCTGCATGGCTACCTGCCCCACAGTGAGGCAGCGTCTGCATCCTATGAGGTGACAGACGTGGGGACAGATGCACGAGCATGGGGTTGAGTCCTTGGCTTTGGCAAGGGGTTGGGTAGGTGATGAACACTTTGGAAACTTTTTGAAGAACTATGTGTTTATGAACATGTTTATTTTCAGCTTTCATCAGATCTCCAAAAAGATTCAGCCAGGATCACCGCTCAAGTTGTCCTAATCAATACGCACTGTAAGAATACTGCCCAGCAGAGATGGGTATGATGGCAAAAGGGGATCCTCTGTTGTTGCCGGGACCTAAATGTGACCACATACCCTGATCGTGCCTCTTGTGTGCTTTCTCGTCACTTCTGATGTTACTAGCCCATCTTGGTTTCCATAGTGTTTGCTTGGATTCCACAGTATTTGCAATTTCACTTCATGATCATAAAAGACACTACTGCTTTATTCAAAAAAAGGATTCAGCTACAAGTGTGGGCTTTGTGACTGATGTACATCAGAAGTGGTACCTTTCTGGGAAGAAGGCTAAAGTCCCACCAAGTCTCACCCCAAAGTAAGAGAAGGATATTAAACATATGTGTGGAAATACCACATATGTGTATATATGTACCACTGAAGGCAACCAGGAAACAAGCATTTTAAATGCCAAGAAAGAAAAAGGGAAGACAATTCGTATTTTGCTTTTACACATCACCTTCCACCCCCAGTCTTTCTTCTGTGTGAGGTGGAGCAGAAAGACAATATTTAAACTGTCTAGGGTAGTTCCCATCCCCTGTGAATAGTTTTGTGGGTCCTTGTGGTTTTCTTTACTTCAATTGGGGCTACCAGGACTCTCTTATGTACCCTGCCTATCAGTGGTTCAATTTTTAATAAAGATAATTGACAAAAGAGTCACTCATTCTGTAATGTGCAATGTTTAATGAGGGAAAAAACTCCTTGAGAGTTGAGGGAGGCAGGCTAGAGGGGTGATTGTAGGCAGGGGTCTAAAACTGGCTGGCTGCTGGCGTCTTCCATTTCGTAACCTTGAGCAAATTATTTCTTCTCTCGGCCTCTGTTCCTGGTAGGCAGACTTAGTCAACTAGTTATTGTGAGAATTAAATGAAATAATGTCTATAAAATGTTGTAAAATAGCCAGTATGGCAATCCTATAAATAGTAATAATTATCATCAAGGAGTAAACACCAATAGTTTTGTTTATCAGGGGAACGTGGCACAGTTACTTTAAATAGTTTTATTTGCCTGTGTCAAGAAGGTAAAAGCTGTAGCTTCTTTTTAATTTTTAATCATTCACAGTATAGGGCTATTAAAGAGAAGTTCAATGAATACTTGTTCACTTTGTGAAGCCCAGTATTATCACTTTTTACCATCACTACTATTTTGATTTAAAGAAATAATTATTATATGCACTAAAGCAGGTTTGTTATTTTCATTTTCTGGTAAGTGCATAATCTTAAAGGGAGGAGAATTTATTTTGGACATGAAAAGTTTAAAAAGTGAGATCCTATGGAGGTCAGGCAGGGAAAAGCTCAAGAACCTTTTAAGAGAATGGAGAATAGAAAAAGCATGTCTCCTTATGTATGTATACTGGCCAATGAAAAAATGCACTATTAACTACCTCCCCTTGGCAGCAATTGGAGCTATAAAAAGAATATCATTACAGCAAAGTTAAGCCTGTATGTTTATCTGAGGCACAACCAGTCAGAAAATTTTATAAGGTATTCTAGTTTTCTGAATACTCAGCAATCTAAGTATTAATCAACTTATAGTGATCTTTAGTTTGAACTATTATGGCTATTATTCTTTGCAATACTTTTTCCTTCCTGACTGGGTCAGAAAATTGGCTGAAATCCTAGTGCAAAGTCTAAAGGCACCTTTTAAATTACTAAATGCAAGTCAGCTATTTCAGAGTCTGAAAAAGCTAAATTCTGTTTAAGTGATTAATTCCACCCGTAGGCCAACAGTTACTTAGAATTATTTAAAAGTTATAATAAGCTTCTGCTAAAAAAAAAAAAAAAAATATGGTCTCGGGGTTGCAATATTTGTAACCACACATTTACTAACCTTGATCTTATACCATCATTAGAATAGATTTTAAGTCCCTCCTGATCAAAGTTATTCACTCCTATGGCTCGTTTTATGACCATTACATTGACATCTTCCAGTACTGGTTCTCTAGTCCTGAACTCCCTCAGGATGCAAGTCCAGATTTCCATTTCCCTCTGAGCTGAGTTCCCTTCAATATTTCATGCTCAACATTCCCACAAATTAACATGCTGCCTTCCCACCCCTCCCACCACAATCATCGTATCCCCAGCACATGGAAAGACTACACATCTCTACCCTCTTGAGGGTGAGGTATGGCCATGGGCTTTGCCACTAACAATGTTAGAGGGATGTTAGGTGCGTCACTTCTGGAAACGAGCCTGAAGGGACCGGTGATCTGTCATATTCTCTCCTGCCTCAACAGGTCTGAAGCATAAACAGGTCCTGCAGTGAGGATGGTGATGTAGAGCAGTGTACCTCTGCTGTTTTAAAGTACTGACATTTTGGAGTTGTTCCCACAGCCTAACCTAGCTTTCTCTGGCTAACGCAGCCTCTGCAATCTGCTTCATCTGTGTTCTTATCTCTGATAGGGGCACCAGCATCCAGGCCAGTCGCCTCAGGGCTGCTGAGTGCTTCCTTCTTTCTCATGTCCCATACTCATTCAGGAGTCCTAGAAATCTCACCTTCGAAGTATTTCCAGTTCACCCCCTCCTCTCTATTCTCACTTAACTAGTGTTGGCTAGAGGCCATATTTCTTAACTATAACCCTACAGCTTCCAAATATTTCCTGCTATAAAATGATCTTCCAAAACGAAGCACCAGAACAATCCTTCTAGTAACTAAATCCGATTGGGACTTTCCCATACTTAAAAGCCTTTCAACATTTTCTCAGGCTCATGTGGACAAATATTGGAAGGGCATTTCTGTGAATAGGCCTTGTGCTAGGAAACCTCAGGAGCAAAGATGAGTCATTTGTCTACACACTGATCTCCAAATTGTGATGCAGTGACATGACTACTGTAGATCATGTTGTTCAAAAGTAGGATTTCGTATAATGTTAAAGTTTGTGAAATCACTGGTTCTCAAAATAAAAACTGGAGTGGATTCAAGTGTCTCAATGAAAACTTGACTCACTCAAATTCTAACAGGAGAAGGGGAGGGAGAGGGAGAGAGAGAGACTGTGAGTTATTGATTATCATTACCATTAGCTGGGCAAGGAAGGGAGTACACAAGACCCAAAGATTCTATATTGAGCTTCTTTAGAGATTGCTGCGATTAGTGGCTTACACATTATTAGAACACATATCATTGTAACTCCTTATTTACTAATTTTTAGGTGGAGTTCGTAAAAACTTGAGACACAAGTGGATTCTGTTACAGCCCATTCTGTTGTAACCCCATCTGTTACTTGGATTACTAGGGCCATCAGTTTAGCCCCAGGATAAAGGTCCCACTTCAACATGTTACAGCTCTTCTCTTATCATCACTCTTCAGGTGCCTCTGTTCAGTATATTCCTCTCAAAAATGGCATTCTCCCTCTTCCAAACCCACCAAAACTCCACTCTTCAAGAACTAGCTCATTAGTCAATTAATATTTTCCATGAAACCTGCCTCAAGACCTCTTGGCAGTATCAGCTGACCCCACTGGAATGAAGCATTTTAAATGTGAATTACATAGTAAGAGTTGTCTAAAAACCTACCTACTCTGTGGGCCTCTGAACTCCTTGAGCATCAGAACATTTATTCACCTTTGTGTTCCCAGCACTCGGTGCTGTGCTTGAAAGATAGCAGACCCAGGGTCCATAGTTGTTAAATGAACAGCTCTATGAAACCCACATTCCATAATCCCATTTACCCATCGGCCTCCTGATTGACAGATACTAGCATAAACTCCATTATTTTGAAACTTTGGAAAATGGTTATATACTCATAATTTCTAATTTTAAGAATTACCTGGCACTTACTTAACTTTAGGCTGGCAAAACTCATGGGTCTGTTTACATTTGTGTATGCTTCTGTGGGTGTGTATATATATCTATGCACTTTCCTATGATTGTCATAATACATTCCCATAAACTGAGTGACTTAACACAACTGCTACTTATTTCGCACACAGTGCTGGAGGCCAAAAGTCCAGTGAAGCTGTCACATGGCTGCACTTCCTGGGAAGGCCCTGGGGGGATCCTGTGTCCTGCCCCCTCCAACTTCTGGTGGGCTCAGGCAACTCCTGGCTTGTGACTGTCACTCCAATCTCTCCCACTCTGTATTGGGACATTCACTTCAAGTCCTTGTTTCCCACATGTGCTTTGCATTTTAAATGATCTGACCCAAAGGTACTCCATGTACTTCATGTAACTTAGAATGACAACATTATTTTACAACAACCAAGAAAAAAAAAAATACAGCTAGGACATGCCATTAATTATAAGATGCATCCAAATTTCAGAGATATTAAAATGTGCCCCTTAGAATCAGTGAAACATGTTCATTCCATTTGAAATATATTCATTCTCACGACACATCAGGACAAGGACAAATTAAACAGCTTGTGACTAAACAGTACAACCAAATCTCAAAGGCTTCCCTCATCTTTTTTTCCACGAGGTCAATATATCTAAATCCAATTCAGTAAGTCCTAAAATAAAGACATATATATTGGGTTTCTTGTAGGCCTGAGGTAATTTGAAAAGTCAGAGATTGGTAAAAGGTGAACGATTTGCATGATCTGAAAAGAAACCAGAGTACATGGAAGTCAGGGACTGGGAAAGAGCTCTAGATCTCTTGAGTTGAAGCAGGAAGGAGGGGCTGCTCAAATCGTTACCTTTTTCCTGGTCCAGAACTTGCCGAAAGGCTAGAAGGTGAAGTACAGACTGGGTGCACTGCATGTGCGCTGGGGTGGGGCCTGCAGATACTTAAGAAATAAACCAGAGTACCCGAGAACCCTGTGGAGCAGTTATTTGGACAAGGTTTCTGATCTGTCCAGTGGACATCTGGTGGTCTTAGGAGACCCCGGGAAATGTGCAAGGAAAGAGAAGACACGATGCTGGCTCTCGGATGGCTTAAAAAGATATATCTAAAAGGTAATAAACCTTTGACACATGCCTGACTCCATCCTAATAAAGTCCCTCATTAAATGCAGGATGGAGGTTTTGCTGTAGTTTTGCACCAAGGTCATGCAGTAAAAAAATGTCTCAGGGAATAATCGATGTCATGAGTTCTCACCCTATTTCACCTCTGTTTATGCAGTCTGGGTTCTGACACTGAGAGGTAAGGTCCACACTGCCGTAAGTTTATCCTAAAAATACTTCAATTTTGTCCTTGTATGTGAAATTTAGAGGAATCAGGAAGACAAAGCTGTCAAAGACTTTGGGCGTAGTAAGGAAAATGTAAAAGAAATTTATCTGAGTCTTTAAAAACAAATGTAGGTCATTAGGGGATTTTTAAAACAATAGACATCCAAAAATAATGGGGGATACACTTTCAATGAAAATAAAGTTAAGTGCAACTTGCAAATGCCTCTTAAATACAGAAAGGCTCTCTTACATATTCTCTCTCCCTCTTACTCTGTCTCTCTGTCTCTCTGTCTCTCTCTCTCTCTCTCAGCAGCTTAGTAAAGTATCGTTTTCAAACAAATTCTTCCCTGGAGAAAACTTAATGCCAAAGCATCTGGACTGTTCTTCCAGAAGGCATTTAACAAGTTACTATTATTTCCCAGACTCCTCAGGGAAGCACTGGTTTTGAAATGAATTAAAATTTATTTAGAAAAACAAATCTCAGGCCTTCCACAGCAACTGGAGGAAAAAAAGTAAATCAAGATTAGGGACTACTTAGTCACAACTTTGGGGAATAAAAAATTGTTTTCATATTTAATTAATCATATGTGTCCTTAGATACCAGCCCAAGATACTCCCAGAAAGACAGGTGTGGCTGAAGTATACTTTTTCTATTGCTAAAGAACAAAATAAATTTGACAAAGGTAGCTCAGTTCAGTAGTTAAGCATTCTTTTGAATAAATGGGTTGGCACAACAACAGTCTGGTAAAAAATAAAATTCTGACATCATATGCAAAAATTAATTCCAGATGGATTAAAGACTTCAATTTTAAAAATTAAACCTTCCTAGAATATCTAAGAGACTACATGTACAATCTAGGGGTCAGGGAGGTATTTCTTAGCCAAGAGAAAAAACACAGGAAAAAAAGACTCGTCTATCCATGTCAAAATTAAAAATTCTGAAATGGAAAAATATAATATAAACACAGCCAAAAGATAAATCTAAAGAAAAATATCTTTATAATATACAATAGCATCTAGAAATTGGCAAGAATAAGCCAAAAATAGAAAAACCAGAAAAAGGACATATTTTTAATTTTCAGAAGAGCAGTCTGAATGCTAAAAAACCATATAAAAAGGGCACCAAATCATTATAGTTAGGGAAATGAAATTAACATAGCAATTTTTAAAACTTTCTAATACCTAAAGTTGACATAGATTTGGAGGGACAGTATGCTCATACAACAATCATAACAGTGAGAATCGTTAGCCTTTTTGGATAGCATTTGGTACGTCTATTAAGTCAATTCCTGTTCTATGAGTTGGGTTTTGATACAGGGATAGAAGACTCACTTTTCCTTTTAATTTTTCTAGAAAGGTTTAAGTTTGATCTTCATATGTGAGGTGATGAGAATAAGGAAGACAATGCTATCAAAGATGTTTGGGGGGAGAAAAAAAATATGAGATAGAAACCATAGACTTCTTAGAAACAGTAAATAATCAGAACAAAAAGTAAGTTAATGATATTATGTAATGGAGGTTTAATGATCTGTAATTCACTAGAGTCAATAACTAGAAATAAACTGAACACAGATCAACATAAGTATTTCCACAGCATGGAATATTATATGGCTGTTAAAAAGAATGAATTGGTTTTATACTAGATAATTAAGGAAGATTTCTATGAGTGATATAGGAGGCCAGAAAATATGATAATATAGAAGTATATATGAGGTCTATCCTGAAATTATTGAGCCAATGTCAATATAATTAAAACAGCTTGCATGGCCAACACTTTCAGGACAGACTTCATAGGCTACAATTACATTTTTGCAAAGCAATGTCAGAATTGTTTTAATATGTCTGTGTGTATATCAATGTAGAATTATATGAGTGTGGAGAAAATATGAGTGTGTTATCAACATGGATCAGGTAGATAGGCAGGGTTAGGTTGGAAGAATGAGGTTTAAAGTGAAGACAGAAAGGAATAAACAAAAGCAGTAGCTAAAATGCTTCATTTAGGTAAAATTGTGAGAGAAAGAGAGAGAGGGAGAGAGAAGGAATGGGAATGAATGAATGAATGGAGGACACATTAAAGGATGGTCACCAAAATACTGATGGTGGTTCTGTTAGGGTACTGGGACTTCAAATTCTCTTTAGTTTAAAAATATTCTCCTGTTTTCAAATTCTTCATAATAAATTATTAACATAATGAATATAACATAATAGTAACACGACAATATTCACTACATTAATAATCAGGGGGAAATAAAGTTTTGTTTCATTATGATTCTTTAAAAAACTGAATAGACTAGACATGGTAATTTCTTCCTTCCCTTCTCGCTATTCTCCACCTATGAGCATGAAACTCCTACAGTATCTATCTCAACTGTACACAATCTACTCAGACTGATATCCTCTCAATTCAGTCACAGGAGGAAGAGAGTGGGGAGGGGAGGGAGCCCTGGTGGTAAGGGGTGAGTACAATTCATAAACTAACTGATCTACTATCAAGTAAATTTGAGTCTTCTTCTCTGGCACAAAAAGGTCATCTTAAAGCCATCTACTACTTCATTATTAGCAACTGTCACCTCACCCTCTGATAAATACTATTTATAGTCCTCAGGTGCCAAGTTGGCAAAGGACTATGTATTTTATTCCCCATCAATCACAGCCTATATACAGAAAAATATTTAAACCGGGCTTCTCTCCTCTTATCTCTGGTTCCCTTCTTAGCCATTACATTGATGTTGACATTTACAAAGATATTCAACAGCAGAAATGAAATGACATTCAAACTATCACATTTGATTCCCTCCTAGTCTGAAAGTTACCTGTGGATCTCTACTATTTACAGCTTCACATCAGTGTTCAGATTCTAAGTTTCAACAGACTCTCAAGTTGTTATTATAGTCCATCTCTTTCAGGAGAATAAGAATTGGTGTAGAAAATTTACCAGCACAAAATGTAGCACTTAAGGGTTCATTATGGATTACATGTAAAAACAATAAAATGTTTTGTTTTTTTTTAATTTTTAAAAGATTATATTCATTATTTTCAGAGAAAAGGAGAGGAAGCAGGGAAGAAAGGGAAAAAAGCATCAATGTCTGGTTGTCTTTCACCTGCCTCCAGCTATGGACCTGGCTGGAGACCTGGCTTGCAACCTGGTTGTGCCCTGACTGAGGAATCAAACCAGCCACACCAGCCAGGGCAGAATAAAATGTTTTTATAAACATCTGTAGTCTTTAAAACCACAGAGTGATGAACCTAGTGTATCAGCTTAGTTTCACACAATGCATAGACTTGATCAACAATGAAGTATAAATGTAACATGGCTTTACCAAGATGTGTATGAGATTATTTTCTTTTCTACAATGGAAGAGGATTCTTTCAGAGGACTGGCCACATGGCAGCAATGAATGCAACACTTGAATACTATATCCAGGTTGATGAAAAAAAGATTAATCACAATTATTCGATCTCAGAAACAGAAGTAATACCTAGCTATAAATACCAACTGAAGAAAAACAGAAAGGAAGTTCATAAAGTTTATAAAGGAGTAAATATACATGAAAGCTGGAGGTTATTTCTAAGTATCTTGCAGAAAACCAAGAAAATGGACACTAGGATTTAATTTTTATTGTAGGAGCTTTGAAAACAACTATCAAAAAACTGAACAAAGAGGCCCTGGCTGGTGGCACAGTGGATAAGGCACTGGCCTGCAAACCCAAAGGTCGCTGGTTTGATTCCCCAGCCAGGGCACATAATGAGGTTGCAAGCCAGATCTCCAGCCAGGTCTAAAGCTGGAGGCAGGTGAAACAGGCAACCATACATTGATGTCTCTCTCCCTCCCTGCCTCTCTCTCTTCCCATCTCTCTAAAAAAAGAAAATATTAAAAAACAAAACTGAACAAAGAGCTCAGAAAAGTCACAAAAGAAATATGATAAAATTATTGATGTTATTTTACTAGTGATAAAAAATACAAATTAGAAAAAGTTCAATTTTTAAAGTGTCTAACTTAACAAAGACTTAAAAATACCTAGGGTATTCAATGATATACTAAATAATGGGCTTACTTATTTATTGGTACAAGTTAGCAATGCACATCAATAATCTAAAAATAATACAATTTGAGCCCTCGCTGGTGGCACAGTGGATAATGTGCTGGCCTGAGAACCCAAAGGTCTCTGGTTTGATTTCCCAGCCAGGGCACATAACCAGGTTGCAAGCCAGGTCTCCAGCCAGGTCTGTAGCTGGAGGCAGGTGAAAGGCAACCATATATTGATGTTTCTCTCCCTTCCCCTCTCTCTGAAAAATAATAAATAAATAGAATCTTTAAAAATAAGTAAGTAAAATTAAAATAATATAATTTGAGTAATAATCCTATTTTCAGTAACCCAAAATAAAACGATGTAAAATCAACACATTTAGATAGAAAGATACCCTCAAAAGCATGACATCCTAAACAACCAAATGTCTAACAACTGGAAAAACAGTCAAGTAAATAACAGTTTATTAGTAATAAGAATTCCACTGACTTATGACACTTTTATTTTTAAAGAATATTAATAATGAAGGAAAATGCTCATAATCTAATGAAAAATTAAAAAAGCAGTTTTATATACAGTTTGGTCCAACTTGTAGATACAGTCTCTATTTCCATACCATACATGCATAACAGAAAAATGTTGATAATGTATATATAACAAGTTATATTAAAGCATGCAAGCCAAAAAAGAATGCAATGAGTGCCTTGTAACAGTAAGTCCTACAAGTACACAGCTTTTTATGGCTTACTTATAAAGTACTTCCACCTCTAATCAAGGGCTTCTTTAAACAAAACTGCTTCTCATGCTCTGGGATGAAAAATAAAAAGGAAGATGGGGTAAGAAGTTCATACTACCTTGGCTGAGGAAGAGCCTGAACAAAGAGATGTCAAGGAATTAGGGCTCAATATACACCTATTTTAGTAAGTTTTGAATAGGAAAAAAAGAAGAAGATACCAAAGCAAAAATCTGAGCAGAAGCCATTTGGGGATCCCAATATCCAATGCTCTCCTGCAGCAAGAGTTCCTGGGTACTGTACTCAGTTAAAAGGCTTCAGGTCCCTGCCTTCCCGCCCATGTAGGAGTGTAATTCCAAACTGTACAATGAGATGTGAGATGTAAGTGATGTGCAGTGTGGAACTGGTGGTAAGTAAGACAAACCCTCTGCCTTTCCTGCTGTCTGGGATGCAGAGCTGAAGGCTGGAGCTTCAGGAGCCATTAAGGACCATGAAGAGAAAACTACCTGCTAAGGATGACAGAGCAGAAACACCCGAGCAACTTGGGTCCTTGATTCTGTGGATCTGCCATACCAGTCCTGAACTATCATGTTCAGACTTCTTTTGTATGAAAAAGAAAGAAATATCCGTGTCGTATGCATAATCCACTATTTTGTGCACAACTAAAATTAGCCTTGACTTATGTACCTGACCATAATGAGCTTATGAAAATATCTTCTGATCCTCTCTACTCTCAGTGGCTCCCCTCCTCTTAACTGACCAAAAGATGGGACAAAAATAAACAGGAAAAATATTACAGCAGAATATTTGTATAAAGCTTTATGTTACTTATTTTAAGCAGGTAATCTGAGCTTCCTGGAGCTCTCTCTCTTTACATATTACTAATTAAATTGTTTTTAACTTGGGTTTGGTGGTTGACTGATTTTGTGCGTCAGTGGTCCAAGGTAAGAATGGACCTGGCATTATTTTAAATGTTAACCTGAAACAGATGGAAATTGAAGATCTTGGTACTTAAGCTACTGGCATAAGCTACTGAGGACTAGAAATGCCAATGGAATAGATATTGGTTCTTTGACTCCAACAACCACTACTTGCTTGCTTGCCTAGAGCTGCTAAAGGAAAAGAGAGACAATTTAAAGTAAATATCAATCATAAAATACAGTCTCTGCATGGATGGATGTCCTGGAGTTATTCCAGTGGGCTTCCTCAGGCATTTCATTAACCTCTTTTTTGAATGGATGACAGAATCTGTTAAAACCAGTGTTTCCAAATTACATACAAGTCAACAGATATGTTTAAAATGGAAAAGTAAACATTTGCCTTTTCCTGGTTACTTTTAATATTTGAATCTAGTTACCCGCTAGAAGGAAAATACTGTCAGTATGAACTAATTATTAAGAGCAAATGTTCATTTCTAACATCCTAAAGTCTGGTATTAAGAAAACTGGCATCCTTAAAAAATAATTTGACCAAGGAAATTTTTTTCTACTGAGTGGAGAAAAATAACTGTACAGAACTTATTTTAACTCTTCACAAAAATACATACATGAGCACTGCTCACAGATGATTTCATTCCATCTAAGCTATTACCAGGCCTAATCATGACCTACTGTAGGTGTTAAATATTAACCTGAATAGCACATATCTTCATAACTACAAGACTACATACTGCATTTTAAATTCAATAACTAGATATTTATTAAACAATCATTAAGCCATCAAAGCTCGAGTGTACTTAAATACTCCAAATTAGGTTTAAGAATTAGCAGAGTCAATTAAAGTGACTTGCCCTATAATTATAAGTAATTCATCCACAGAACTGGAAAGGGGCCTGGGAACACTGTTTTGTCTTTCTTTTGCTGCTATGTAATACTCCTACAATGGCATAAAAGGAAACTCATTGTCTGGGATTAAGACACTAAGGTTTCAAGTCAATCTTGGGGCTATTCTAGGAAGATGACAACTGTACCAAATTAGCAGTTGTAGTTTTGTAACACTATTTAAACCAAGTGGCTTGCTTTGCTTAAAAGTAAAATCCTTGGTGCCCTGAGAAGATGAGACTATAGCTAAACCAATCAGGCCCTTCTTTATGGTAGTCAGTGTTAACTAGTTCCAAAGATTTATGGCACTCTAGTTCATATAAGGTTAAAAATTCAATGAAATAGTTACATGGCACACGTAAAGGTGGCATTTCACTTCAGAATGAAAGAACTAGCAAGAAAGCAAAAAATCCAACAAAGTTGTAATTTATAGAAATAATTTATTTAAAATATTGGTAACTAATGATGCTATGAATCATTCTTTCATCAGGACAGCCCATAAGTCTCTATTTTTACTACTGCTAATTTTAGGTCCTAACATCTTAGTTTCAATTTATATATTTACATGTGTAACACCCACATCAATTGAAACAACAGTGAAATTTTATTTCACACTTGCAGAGATCACAGATAGCATTAATAATAGAGTCGGACCTTAACATTTTAATACTGAAATTTGCTCATTCATTTATTAAATGCTTTCCAAGTGCTTCCTACATACTAAAATATGTTAGTGGATATTTTCTATTTTGTGAAAGATGATGAAATGATACATATACCAGCAATGAAAGTCATTTTTCAAGTGGCATGCGAGTATAATAGCTGGCGCTCTTAAGAGTGATAGTCCTGCTGAATAGGAGAAGGGGTTTATGAGTTTTCCTAGAACTGCTGCTCAGTAAGTGAAAAGACAGGTATCTCAATAATCTCAAATAAAAATAAAAGAGTTTACAAGCTGGCTTTCTAGAACTTAGTCTTTCACGAAGGCTGCCAAAAGAATAAAAAAGACTAAAACAGTCTCCCCTTAAACTAGGATGCAGGCCACCACAACAGTCAAACCAATTTTCTATGTGCAGGTGAGCTGAGCATTTCCAGACTTTTACCAGTCATGTAGATACTCATTTAAGATGTTTAAAACATCCATCTTACTTGAAAAGCAAAAGGAGCTGCATCCCACTCTTGCCTTGTGGGTCTAAATGTTCATGACCATCCACTGTCCTCTACAACGTCCTCTCCTATTCTGTTTTCATAATTTTTAGGCAGGGCAAGTTGGAATAGGTGGTCACTGGAGGAAAGTAAAAGTATACGTTATATAAAAGGACAGTCAAGAAACTTTTTTCTTCACCTAATATGTGCCTAATATAATAAATATAATATACTAGGTACTTCTTCCCTCCCAACAGTTACGTAAGTACAGGTGCTCAGAAAATCACCACTGCTCAGTAAGAGCAGCAATCAGTACATGTTAAAAAAGATGCAAGGCTCTTGGTAGCTTTTGATCAGACTCATGTGATTTTGGGTTAAGTTAAAAGTTCTTTTCCTGGCTTTCTGCTTTGGTTTCTCCCCAGCTCAATCTTGGGTTAGTTCGTTCTTAACAGTTTCTCTCTGATAAAGACCATATACCACCTTTTTTATATAACCTGCGGATCAATAACCTGAAACACTCAAAAAGGAACACACTAAAGTCACCCAGAGCATTTCCCTCAGTTTCTTCATCTGTACAAGGATAATAAAATCTATTATCAGTGGACTTCTGTTGCCTAAGTGATATACTATGAAGCCTGCCCCAAACTAGTCCATACTTCCACTGCACCAGTCTTCTACATGTATAGTGTTCTGCAATACACATGTATATCACATGTACTGTTGAATTTAACTATCATAGTATGTAGATACACAAGAATGTAAGCTCAATGAGGACAGAGGTTTTGTCTTGATTTGTTCAGTGCTGCAGTCCCAATATCTATGACAGGGCTTGACACATAGTAGGGACTTACTAAACATTAGCTGCTTGAGTAACCAATTAGTGAAAAATGATGAGACACATGGGCAAGTATAACATTTGTCCATTTCTTGTGCATGCAAAAATTCTAATTCAAAGGGAGGAAGAAACCTGACCAAGATCACATGGCTATGAAATGGCAAACACCTGTAACTGAACACAGGTCTCTATGGTCCAAATCTAGTATCCTTTAAATGACTACCTTTGTCACCTGGGGCATACGTACTGTCTTCCAATACAGAATGCCATGGGAAATGATGCCTCACAAAAGTAAAGTGCATTTCACTGGAACAAGATTTTCAATAAGTTACTTTAGAAAAAACACATATATATAAACATGTGTGTATATGTATGTATAACATCAACCATGGAGTAGATTTTTGAGAACTCACATTAATTTTAAAGACAAAGTATGGATCTAAAACCACCTCTGACATTTGCAACCAGTCACGTGGAACCTCTCTTCAACCTGAATGTCCACGTTTCCAGACATTTAAGTGGTGAAGTAAGAGAAGCAGGGCAGTGCAAAGTCAGGACCGGTATTGTCCCAGGCGCCACACAGCTGCGGTTTAGAATCAACTGCTCCCTCCATGCAGCTAGAATGGGAGATCCTACTGATCCGTCGAAATTGCTGCCCCCAACTCCTACCACCTTCCTTCTCTCTCCCTGTTAGTCTAGTCAGAGCTGGGCTTCTCTTCCGTTCAGCAAACAGGGCCATAAACTCATTTTTCACTGCTCCAAATTAGCATTTTTGAAACTGGGGTACATGTCAACATTTCTCAAGGGGTTCACCATCACAGCTGTAAGAGAATCCATTTCCAGAATTCCAACTTCCAAGTAGTACCTCCTCTAAAAACTGATCTGCCTGGGACAGCGAGTGCTGGAAGGACTCCATCCTGTGATAATTAGGAGCTGTCTTTCAACATCTCCCCTTCACAACAGGCGTTACCAAACTTACGCATTTGCATTGCCGTCCTCAGAGCTTTCTAGACTGCAGGGTGTCAAGACCTCAGGGCAACAAACCAAGGAACCAATAAAAATGCACATATGGAGGAATGAAAAATCTCTAGGATTTAGGTAACAACTCCTTTTGTAGGTCAGGTAATTTCCAATTCATTGTTTTAAACAACCTGAAATCTTTAATTACCAAGACTTAGAGCCAAAATAAATACAAAACACATTTTTCTTTGTGATAGAAAGTATCATCAAGTGATCAGTAAGACACTTTTAAACAGCAAAATATATTACCTTGGGACAGAATTCTGTAGGAGAAAGGGAAATGCAAATATAAATACAAGGAGAAAAAGAAAGGGGGTCAATTTTCTAACTTGAAAAATTTGTTAATGCATTAAAAAATAAGTGATATTGAGAATCAAATATAGATCTGATTGGAATTTTTTAATTGGTGGAACACTCTAACTTAAAAAGGGTCAATACTAATAATATGCTGAGAAATTACACCTTTGCATCTATTTAAATTTAAGATAACAAGTTTTAGGACTTAGCTTAAAAATGTACTTAGGGTGCAGAGTTTTCCAGACTCTCTCAGGAGCACCAGGAGTGCAGAGCTGGAAGAACACTTGCTCTAACCAAGTCCTCAGAGGCCTTCCAAGAGGAATATTGATGAGACAGAGAATGAATTAAGAATTTCCCACCTCCCCAGTTTTGACCATTCTCTCCACCCTCTTTCCTGAATGTAAACACATTTGTTGAACCTGGTTCCCCAGCCACCAATTTCTATGATTGGTGATCAGTTTAAATACGTGACCTTGATTACATTGTTGACTGGGGTTAAACTTTGGCTGGTGACATGTATCTTGCTCTTTAAGAGAATCGCCGGAGTGCTTTTCTTTGAGTTCTCCAGAAAAATTCATGAAGCTATATCCATAAAAGCTCATTAATTCTGTATTTATCTTATCACTCGATGACAAATTTCACCATTGGGGATGTATGTACTATTGAATGCATCTATTTGACTGGCATTTCATGAGTGATAGGCATAATGAGTGACAGGATTGGAGAGTTCTTACTTATTATGTAGTTAATACTCTAAGTATGGCAAATGTATTGAGGAATTATCTCAACACATCTACATATCTTAAGGCCTCAGACTCCACTTTTTTCCTTGTTTCTCTAATTTCTTCCTCTTTTCTTCCCTGCTGTCCCTTACCTCTTTCCAGCCACTCGTTTGGGAAGTATAAAGTTGTCTACATATGATGGATGAGGCCAGCACTTAATTCGGTGTCTATACTGTTTTAAAAATATTGACTTTCCGGTCCCCGGGCTCTTAGAGAGACAGTGGGGCTATTTAGAACAGATGTTAGACCTACTCTAAACCTACTCCTATTTAGTCTGAGAAGGTAGTAGTTTGAGATAAAAGGTCTGTCTTTGGAGTCCAAAAGCTGGCTAGAAATCCCACTCCAACACTTACCAGGTATGCTGATTTCTCTGAAACCCACATTTTCAAAGTCCTTAAAAATGGTGGGGTTGCTGAAGATTTCAGACAACATACATCAAGCACCTAGAAATGTACCTGGACGTAGTAGGCATGCAAAAGTCAACAATTATGAAATCAGATGTTTAATGTTCTTTAATGATTGCTTAAAATTGGCCAATAATTTTCTCTTGGCAAAGTGTCCGCTGGTGGCATGTTTTTTGATTTCTTTCTAGTTTCCTTTAAAACAAGTGATTTGGAAAATGACTACCTTTCTCATCTAAGTATAGGGGATGTGGGGTGTGTGAGCATGTAAAATGTACTTGTATTTGCAGTACTAAAACCAATAGAAGAACAAACACGGGATGAGGGCTGCATGAAACTTGAGATTCCCCATACAGCATTTATAAATATGGCCGCATGTCCTAAACATGTTCTAAGCATTGCTGTGAAATGCTTAGTTTAAAAATAAAGCATGGAATCTTTGATCGACTCTTTTAAAGTCTATCCAAATTTAATTGGTAAGCTAACCCTTTCCCTCATGAAACTAGCAAAGGTTTTCTTCATTGTTGTTTGCTTTTAATATAATTAATACTGTGAGGTTGTGTGGGAGTGGTACGCCCGCAATTCTCACGTTCATATGAGTACCACCTTTAGTCTCTAAATCAATTTGACAATGTGTATGTCTCAAGGACTTAAAAAAGGATTCACATGCTTATTCAGTGAAGTAGGAATATGAGTTATATCCTAACCCAAACTAACAGATGTATGTACAAGAATGTTAATTATATCACATCTTATAATAAAAAATAAACTAGCTTGATGACCATCATAGGGAACTACATTATATGATATAGCCATCCCATTGGATCTTACGTAGCTATTAAAAACTAAAGAATATTTAAATAAGACAGGATTGTTAAGTGACAGAAGGGAGGTAGGTATAAGGTAGCACTTGGCAATGATTCCACATTTGTGTGCATTTTTGTGATTATTAAGCAGTGATAATAATTTTACAATAAAGAATTGGAATTACACATAGTAATCAAAATCCATTCCACAGTTTGAAAGGACACAGTGTTAGGACTTGCTACCCACGTCCTCATTTTAAAAAGAAGTGTGGGATGAGGACAGTGCTGATTCAGATCCTTTTTATGAATGGGGGGGGGTAGGAAAATGGATCATAAAGCTCAAAGTTATGTCTGCAGCTGATACTCAGCCTCTTTAAACTTTCAGTTTAATGAAGCTTTTGGGTGACTTTTACACCACATGCACCAGGGCTCTCTGCCTGGCTAAGAAGTTTTGGTGGAGTTTTGCAGAGATGAGACAAGGTTGAAGAAGGTGAGGACTCACACACAGCCTCCCAAAGCACACAATTTTGCACAAAGAAGAAATGCGCACACACACATACACAGCTTCAAATCTGCACATACAAATTTCAAGAACAAAACCCTTTCTCATCCTACTCTAGGCTGTCCCTTCCTGGATGGATCTGTATTTCATTACTAGTTTTAAAACTTCTCATTTACTCCTACTGCCCACCAACCAAGCAAGCCTGGCAAGCATGCTGGGATTGTTTTCCAGCTTTCAGGAATTTGCTTCCATTTATTTCTCACATCGGTACTTCAAAGGTCTAATCTAACCCCAACAGATAAGGAACAGAATAAAAACGCCTTTGGCATTCGCCCATCTCATATTACACACTCTTGTATGTATGAAAAGAGAGAGTAACCCAGTTCCTTGTGACTTGAAAGGACATCTTTCTGCTGAGTGCTCTTCTTATGTGGCCTGTGTGACCACAGCTGTACCTGCCTGCCTGCCTGGGCCCAGGGGCTCCCAGCAGTCCCACAACCCAACAGCTTCTTTCTGCAGACAGTCTGAAATACTAATAGTATGAAGCCAAGATCAACTGAAGTTATTGTGAAAACACAAGAGAAGGTAAAACACGTCTAAATTGCCATCTGACGTGTCACGACTCCCAGACTGAAAGAAAGGTGTCTAGACGCTTGCTTGACAGCATACCTACTTGTCTGCAGATGTCACACTGCAGAACCAACAGCTGGGGGAGATTTGGTTAGTTTCTGGTGGTCAGTTTCAAGACATACCTACAAGCATTTCTTAATTCTGAGCTCAGGTTCCATCTATATAGGTTTGGGTGACTTAAATTATTTCCAGGCAGGAAATGCACTAAGCTAATAATTAACCTTAAGCATACCATCACTTCTGATAAAAACATTTTCTACACACAGCCCTAAATTATTTTCAATTCGTTACACAAAACAGACAAGCTGTAATAAAAGGTCTCTGAGAAATGTGATCCCTTTCATTGGTCACTCAGGAGCTTTCTGCTCTTAAACCAGCAGCTTCTTGTGGGGGGCGGAGGGGGCGCATCCAAAATGCCGATGCCACCCAAAGCACAATTATTTTGTAAGAAAGTTGTTTAAGATAACTCTTCAGGGTTTCCCAGGTTGAGTAATTCTTGCAGGCGGGCGGGAGGGCCAGCTCACCTCCAAGATCACTATCTGCAGAGGTTTCCCCTATGTAGGTGTTTTTTTCCCTGGCGTCCTTTTTAATTACACTGCAAGGGCTCTGATTTCCACATCTCTGAACTGCTGCTGGGAAGTGAGAGTTGAGAGCGACGCGCCAGGGCTGCGGCAGCCGCTCTGGCCGAGTCCAGCGCCGGGGGGCGGGCAGCCCACTGCCCACCGGGTCCCCCCTCCCGGGCGCCCGCACCGAGACTGCGGTGCGCGCCTGTCTGCCCCGCGCCGGGAACCCGGCCGTACTCACCGCTGTCCAGCCGTGCGATCTGGGGCAGCCGGTAAGTGCTGACCAGCAGGTCGAGTGGAACGGCCACCGAGCTCCACTTCACATCCTTGAGGCTGCAGCCCAGCAAGGGCGCTGGGTCCATCTTCCCCGCCTCCTCCTGCCCAGCGCTCCCGCCGATGCCGCCGGCACCACCCGCGCTGCGCCGCCTCGGTGGCCGCTGCTGGAGCTCGAGGTCCAGGGCACGAGAAGTTGCCGGGCACTCCGGTCGCTGGCAGCCTGGGGTCACGGAGGTTGAGATGGCCGGGAAGGACGGGGCCAGCGCCGGGCTCAGCTGCCGCTGCGGGGCATGGCTGCCGCGCCCCGCGCGCCCTCAAGCCCCGAGAGGACTCGCAGCAGCCCCGTGGTGGGCGGTGGAGGCTCCCGCTCCACCTCCTCCTCTGGCCCGGAGTCTGAAGCTGTGGTGGCCGGCGGCTCGCCTCCTCCTCCTCTTACTCCTCCTACCCTCCGCCTCGAGCGTGTGAGGAGGAGCCGCGGGTCTGAGAAACGCCATAGCAGCGCTCCCAGCACTGACTAATCAACAAGGTGCGAGCAACGCCTGCGCAGCTCCGGGAGCCCCAGCCCCCGCCTCCCCGCCGCCCGCTCCGCCTCCCGCGCGGCCTCCGCCTCCCCAGCCCGGCGGGCTCGGCCGGCGTCAGCGTCCCAGCCCCGGCCTCCCGCGCCCGGGCTCCGCGGGCTCCTCAAGCTTTAGCTCTCGCTCCCCCGTCCGACCGCTCGGGCGCCCTGCAGCCTCGCCGGTCCGCTGCGCGCCCAGGATGAGCTCAGGAATTGGTAGTCACGCACCTCCCTTGCTGGAGTCGCTAATGCCTGGCACTAAAGGGACCTGTTTTGGTGCTCCCCCCTGAAGAGGCGGGGGAAGGCCAGTGTGGAGCACTCCTTGGAGTTTCTCCCCAACCCTGCCATCCTACAAACCGAGCTGAAAGTTAATCCTACCAGGGCCAACTTTGGCTGCCAGGTAGAACGTAAAAGCTGAAGCGCCAACAAGGAGAAAGGTGGTGAATGATTAATATCCAACATAAGGGAAGGTGGCAGTTCTGTTTAGTACCTGCATTGTACAAACAAGTTCCTGGAGATCGCAGGGGACGAGGCCACCTACCACTGTAGACACACCCAGGGAGAGGGCCCACTGGGTTACAGGGAGCCCACTGTGGCCAGCTGTTTCCGCATCCTTTTCCCACTCAGTTCTCTTCCAAGATTAAAGGTTGCAGTAATTTCCGTTGTCTAGATAATGCGCACCAAGACTTTGGGTAGTTTGGCAAGATTACACAGTCTGTAGGTGGCTGTGCTGGGATTCAAACACACATTTTGCTTTCTATGATAAATCATTATCTGCTCTCAATATTGAAAGTGGCCTGCTCTCTTTGGAGAAAGCGAAAGTGGCTGTGAAATGGTTTCTTCAAGGATATCCTGACTTTTGAGTGCTAATCTTTTCTTAAGTATATGTTAAGTAATAACATATTATTTTTAAAGATTTTATTCATTATTTTCAGAGAGAAGGGCAGGGAGGGAGGAAGAAAGGGAGAAGCATCAGTGTATGGGGTTGCCTTTCACCTGCCTCTAGCTAAGGACCTGGCTGGAGACCTGGCTTGCAACCTGGTTATATGCCCTGGCTGGGAATCGAACCAGCAACCTTAGGTCGCAGCTACTATTATATCTTTAAAAGCTTCAGGGAATAGAAGCAGTTCCCTCTTACAAAAAGGATTGGTGACTTAAGGCCTACAGACAAGACAAAAAGTAAAGGAATTAATACAACCAATTTGTTTTAATCAATAAAGAATTTGCATTAAATTTGTTGTTGCTCACAGTGCTGAAAAAGTTTCATTTCAATCTTGAGTATTACAGGGAAGAAATATTAATGAGGTACACATTCTTACATAAATCTCATGTTCTGGCAGAACTCTTTTGGAAGGATCTTAGCTGAGATTGAGACATCAGCAGAGAGGGTAATTTCTCAGTCTGGTTTATCTTCACTTCCAAACATGTTATGAGGAGGTGGTTCCTTAAGATTGTTGGACCAATGAAAATCATTTCTGTAAAAGTGTAACAACTATATGCAGGGGCAGAACTTGAAGGATTTTGCAGTTTGTGAAGAAGGAAAATTCAAGAAAAGGTTTTTTTTTTCTTTTTCCTTTTTCCCGTAAATCAAAGTTTGATGTATGGGTCCCTTATTCTTACTGAGTATCTTTTCTTTTTCTCTTTTCTGTTTTTTGTTTGTTTGTTTTTTGTTTTTTAGAGTACATTTACTAAAGCTGGGGACAGTGGGACAAGGAAGGGCTTAGGATGGAGAACCTAGGTGGTACTGCTTTGTCTCCCTAAAAATATTATGGGAAAGACCTGAGCCAAGGCAGCACTGCTGTTGGCTCACTGACAAGTCTAAGAAAAGGAGCCTTGGAAACAGGTTCAGGGCTCTTGCTGCCTGCTGCTTAAAAAGAAAAGAAAAGAAAAAGAAAAAAAAAAGAGCATGGGCCTAAGGGAAGGACACTGATGCGTTCCAAAACGGGTACACTCACTGGATGCCTTTTCAAAATTGAGCTTTGTGAGTGGAAGCATGTTATGGTGATTAAAATATTGAATCCAAAGCTGGAAGGATTGGGTTTGATTGGTAGCTCTGCTCTTATTTAAAATCTAGGGCAACTTGTTTCTTCCTCTGAAAAATGATGATGATTGCTAAAAGCTGAATGTTAGCATCCCCACCCCCTCCTAAACTCTTAAGTTCAGACCGAGTGTCTAATGTGATAGCATTTGGAGGTGGTGCCTTTGGATACTGATTAGGTCTATGAACTAGGAAGCAGGGTGTCATCAATTATGAAATCTGCCTGAGCCTTGATTTTGGAATTTCCATCTTCCAGAACTGTGAAAAGTGCATCTCTACTGCTTTTAAGCCACCCAGTCTATGGTATTCTATTAGAGCACCTGGAACTAAGACAATAATAATAGTTCTCACCTCATAGGTTTGATATGGAATTTTAATCATGTAATATATGCTGAGCCTTTAGAATAGTATCTGATACATGTAAACTACTGTGGAAGAATTTACTATTATTATTAAAAGAAGTATTGGCTTCAAAGGGGCCCAATTTAAAGAAAAGATAAAAAGACAAAGGGAGCTGGAAGACAATCATTAGAATTGGAAGAATAGTTCCATCAGACAAGGAGTAGAGGAACACTTCTTAATGGTGTCTGGTATGGGAAGCTAACATAAGAATACTAAGTCATAGTGCCAATTAGTGCAATTAAAAGGGGGGTGGTGGTGGTGCCTGTTTAATGGTAACATAGGAAAGGGAGCGATCAGTTCCTTGAAGGATACACTTAGGTTTCTGCTTCCACCTGTAAGACCACAGCTTCCAAATCTAGAGCCTGTGGAAGCTTAACTTTCCCCCAGTGAGCCAGTTGTGCTATCCAGCAGACCCAGGCAGTAATCACAAAGCCTCTGCATATGCTGATCTAACAATGCTGATAAACCCACGGGTGAATCAAGCACGTGATACTATAAAACTCATGAGGGGACATGGCACCGCTTCCTAACTGCAACTACTGTTCCTGCATACAAAACTTGTTCATTCTCTGCTTTATCAGGTTTGCAAGATAAAAATATTACATGTTGGTTTTCCTAATATCAGAATGTCCTGGGTCACATAATGTGCTTAGTGGTCAAGTGTGATATCAAAGTTCGCAACCCCAGTTGCTTTCTTGGTCTCTAAACACCTTTCCCTTTCAATGAACTTTCATGCTGTTACTCCCTGGCTAAAACCTTGTACAATATTTGTGTCCTAATTACTTGTGGAATAAAGCATAAACCCTCTCTCCGCACAGGAGTTCCTGCGAAACTCCTATTCCAGCTCCCATTACTGGCCTTTCTTGAAGAGTTGTGTGTCCTTGAGGGACCTAATCATGACTTTTCCCATGTTACCATTATATGGGCATCTCCCTTTTAATTGTGCTAATTGCACTATGATTTATTATCTCTTCTTATGTTAGCTTCCCATACTAGACAGCAATTAACTATGGCCACCAAAAGTATATGTTATTCACCGTTGTTTCTCTGGCTCTTGTTACCATGCCTGGCACAGAGGAAGTGCCCAATTAATGTTTGTTGAATTAAGCAATCAATGGCGGGGCCATCCTTTCTCATCTGTATTATTTCTTAGGTGACTATACCTATTGATTATAAGCAATTAATGCTCATCAAATCTAGAAATTTTTAAGATTTTTAAGGTTCCAGTCTCATAAAAATGCTTATGATTAGATTGGCTCCCAATTCTTTTTTTTTCTAAGATTTTATTTCATTAATTTTAGAAAGAAGGGAAGAGAGACAGGCAGAGAGGGAGAGAGACATCAATGTATGGTTGCTTTTCACCTGCCTCCAGCCACAGACCTGAATGGAGACCTGGTTTGCAACCTTGTTATGTGCCCTGGCTGGGGAGTCGAACCTGCGACCTTTGGGTTTGCAGGCCGGTGCCTTATCCACTGTGCTACCAGCCAGGGCTCAATTCTTTTTATTCATTTGAAAATTCAACTTTATTGAAATCAAGATTTGTACCCTGGTCGGTGTGTCTCAGTTGGTGGGAGCATTGTCCCCATATAGCAAAGGGTCACTGGGTCAATTCCTAGTCAGGGCACAAACCTAGATTGCAAGTCCCACCCCTGGTCAGGTTGCCTATGGAAGGCAACTGATCAATGCTTAAAAAAAAAAAAAAAAAAAAAGATTTGTGCCTGTATCACTGAACTGGAGATGTACCTCCAGAAAATTAGTTAGAACACTAAAACTATTAGCGTATTGTTAGTTTATTGTTTGCTAGCTTATTATTGATCTCCCTTATAAGGGCTTTACCCTCAGACAGGCTTGCTTTATGTTTGCATCTCCAGCACCAGGCATCTCTTTCCCTAGATCTCTATCTGTATTTAAAACAATAATTTCTATATACCCTATGCATACTTTCAGGAAGGATTTATAAACATATTCAGAAACTTACCTTTTCTTCCCTTCCTTTCTTGCTTTTGATATAGGAGGTGTCATTTTTAAGAGGACCATCAGATAATACATAAATCACAGTGCCAATATATGACTATTAAGGAAAAATATCCCAAATTGAAAATCATGAGCCATGTTTGTTTTACTAAACAATACACAACATATCCCACTTAAAAATATACATTATATTGCAAAGCAACACACACATACATATATATATATAACTAAAATAAACATTTTACAAAACAGTAGTTTTTGTGTGCTTCTAATATGTACTGTATCCTGATCTTTAAAACCATTCTTCTATGTTTATTTTGTTAATGTCAATCAGGACCTGCTAATTTTATTTCACAGCCTATAATATGGTGTTAAAATGTCTTTATTAAAAATAGTTTACTTTGTATGCTGAGTATTTACAATTCAACAAAATGAAATATGGCTAAAGTTGTAGAAGTTCCTAAAATTGAACAATAATCAGAAATAAGGAAAGTAATAATGTAGTTGTTGAATTTACCAAAAGCATCATTTATGTGTGTAAGTTATAGGTCATAGATTTGGATTTATGAAGAAGCTCTTTGTAAATGGTGTTTTTCCTCCCAACCAAGCACAAGACCCCAGTTTGAGAAGGTGCTGGTATTGAGTAGTGGTCCCCGTCCTGTGTGGTTATAAAAATCATGTGCAAGGCTTTTCAAAGGAGTGTTTGGTTAAGTGAGTCATAGGTTAACTATATAATTGTGCAGTTTCAAGGAAACCCTTACTAAAATAAAGCACCATTACTAATTAATCACTAATTAATCATAAATTATTCATTTTACATAAATTAATAAACTTTTAATGATACATTTAAAGTATTGGTTAAAGAAATAGATAGCTTGATTGGCTATACCACTTATGAGATAGAGAAACTAAGGTCTTTCCATCTAGAAGGGTCGAGGATTCATGATATCATTTAGATTTTTTAAAAGAAATTTATTTAAAGTGACAGCATAAGTAGAACATCTTTCATTTTGTTTTTATTAGTGCCAAATTATAACAAATATTAAAAATATACTAGTGCCAAAAATATTTGCAGGATATATAAAAATTTATTGTTGGCTTTCGGATGATTTGAAGTTTTAAAGTAGTTTTAGTGTTAAAAGCTGCTACAATTTCCTAGAAAGATGATGAGATATTAGCTCCCTACTGACAAATCCTCTGAAGAAAGACTATTGTCTTATGTTTCTGCCCCTCTTTTGTAGTAAGCAGTGGAAAGAGAAAAGGAAGAACTGTGGTTATGCTGGGCACCTCTTTGGTCCAGAATGTGAGCATTTTTTCTCCCTGATCTCTCTCGTTATTCAAGCTCTTGGTCTAGGAAGGCTACAGAGTGTTAATTTAGGCTACTTGAAGGTCATACTTAACTTCTCTAGTCCATTTTTTAGTAACTTTCAAACCTACTTCTTAAAGAGCTGATGACTTCTCTTTATCTCAAAAACATATTTAATATTTCCCCAAAATGCTGTTTTTAAATGCTTATTTTGTAAAATTTCTGAAATATGAAAAAATCCAATGAGACAAAAATGGGACCTGATATCCCATGCCCCTGAATTAATTATTTATCACTCAATATTTGGTATATAGTCTTCTATCTTTAGTGTAAGTTTGTATATTTAGTTAATTTGGATCAACTTATAATATAATTTTATAAACTACCTTTCTCACTTAACAATTTATTGTGAACATTTTTCATGTTGATATATACTTCAAAATATGATTTTAGAAAATGACTATATAGTATTACTTATGAACATACCATAATTTATCTAACTCTTTGATTTGGTGTTTTTATTTTCTTATTGATAATATCTTCATAACTACCTTTGTAGGTAAATCCTTGGCCATATTTATGATTTTCTCCCTTAATTTCCCCCATAAATTCTTGTATGGGAAATTTCTGTATGAGAAAATATGAGCACTTTTTTAAAGGCTTTAATATGTATTGCCAATTTACTTTCCAGAAATGTATGATTTTTCACTTCTGCTGCTTGGAAAATAAGAGATTCTACATTATATTTTCTTTCTAAATAAACAAAACTTTAAAAATAGTCGAACAAATATTAAGAAGTAACAAAAATTAAGTGTAGTTAGAAATTAGTCCATGTGATTCTATAAATGAGCAAGAATATTTAATAATAGATGCATAAACCTGGATAAAACATTATTCTTAGTAACAACACCTGTAAGTCTGTTTTTAAAATTGAAGGTAATTAAGGCTGCTGAATTTAATAAAAAATTACCAGACAATATTCAGTAGTAAGAGGTCAGCAAATGTCAAGATAAGAAATGATGGGGGAATATTTATATATACAATTGTGAAGATAATATTTTTTGTGCCTCTGTTTGAGACCTACATTTGCATTTCCTCCACAAAATGATCATGAGTTTATAATTTCCTTTTCTTGACTTCATTACAGATAACATCATTTCTTTACATTTTAAAATGGTCACCATGAAATCTATAGAAAGATATACATATCTAGCTTAAAGTGGCCTACCCGCAAAATCACACTACATTTAAAATAGACATTGGAGAGTCATGGGTCCAGGGGCATATCATGGAGTTCTACTTTGCTCTAAACTATTCAAGCTAATGTAATGGAAGATGAGAACATTAGAATGATTATTCAAGCTCTAGAAGCCTCATCAGAGGTTCTGACTTTATTTGTGAAAAACTGCTCTGCTCTCCTTGCCAAGCTCTCATCCAAATTCTATTTTGAGAACATTTATCTTGCATTCATTTTGTATATTAGATAATTGAAATGCTTATTTTTCACTACCTCAACAACTTAAAGTCCTACCTACTAATGTAAAATATTTTATCATTAAATATCATCTATTCACTGTAGTTAGTTTTTCCCCTGTTACCAGGTATTTCAGAGTCATACCTCAGCTTAGTATCCTCAACCTTTTCCAAAGTCTCAGTCATTTGTCCCATTTTTTGGAATGGCTATAAGTGGAAATGCAATCATGAAAAGAAGGCAATACTCATCCAGACAGGTAGGAAGGTTGGAGAGGACACTGGGTGGTGGTGGTAGTGAAGCAGTGGCTATGGCCAGCCAGCAGGAAGCCTAACATTATAAAAGTTAGGAGGGACACCTGGGAAGCAATCCCAGCCCCAAACAAGGCCTTGCAGCTCATAGCTCCAGGGCTGGGGAAAATAAAGCCTCTTTGCTTCTATCTGTAAAAACCAGTGAGAGTTGGTGTGTCAGAAGAAACTGTTGGTCTCTTAGCAGAGTCCACTTGATTAGAGGCTCCCACAGTCCTGAAACATCTGCAGACCCAGCCACTCTGGGAACCACAACCAGGGCAACAGCTAAAGAGGCACCAGTCCCACACGGGAAGTGGGAGAAATGCCTGGAAAAGAGGCAAATGCTGAGCAAGCAGCATTGTCCCCTCTCAGACCCCTCCCCCACATACACCACCACAATGTGGTGAATCAGGTTGCCCTGCCCTGACAAATAACTAAGGCTCTACCTAAGAACAGAGGCAAACACAGGGGGCGGTTAAGTTGAGGAGACAGAGAAGTATGGCCCAAAAAGGGAATACAAGGCTCCAGTGGGAGAACTAAGCAAAGAGTTCAAAATATTGGTGATTGATAACAATGCTCACAGACTTGACAGATAAGATTAAGTCTGACAAATGCATAAGGGAAGAAATGAAGGCTAAGCTAAATGAAATGAAGGAAAATTCACATGAAACCAATGGTGAAAGGTAGGAAGACAGGGTTCAAATCAACAATTTGAAACATAAGAAAGAAAGAAACAGTCAACCAGTACAGAATGAAGAAATAAGAATTGAAAACAATGAGGAGGCTTAGGAACCTCTGGAACAACTTTAAATGTACCAACATCCAAATCATAAGGGGTGCCACAAGGAGAAGAGGAAGAGCAAGAAATTGAAAACTTGCATGAAAAACTAATGAAGGAAAACTTTCCTAATTTGGCAAAAGGAACAGACATACAAGTCCAGGAAACACAGAGAGTCCCAAACAAGTCAGACCTAAAGAAGACCACACCAAAACATATCATAATTAAAATGCTGAAGGTTAAAGATAAAGAGACAAGAAGGAAGTTACCTACAAAAGGATCCCTATAAAACTATCAGCAGATTTCTCAAAAGAAACTGCAGGCAGGAAGGGACTGATAAGAAGTATTCAGTGTGATGAAAAGCAAGGATCTACAAGATTGCTCTATCCAACAAATCCATCATTTAGAATAGCAGGGCAGTGCTTCCCAGACAAGGTAAAGTTAAAGGAGTTCATCATCACCCAGCCACTATTATATGAAATGTTAAAGAGACTTATTTAAGAAAAGGAAGAAGATCAAAACTATGAACATTGAAATGACAATGATAACAAACTCAGAACTATCAACAACAGAATCTAAAAAATAAAAACAAAAACAACTAAGCAAACAACCAGAATAGGAACAGGATCATAGTTATGGGGATCATTTGGAGGATTATCTGCTGGGAGGGGGAAAAGAGAAAAATTGAGAAATGGTGAAGGGATTAAGAAATGTAATTGGTAGGTACAAAATAAACAGAGGGTGTTAAGAATAGTATAGGAAAGGGAGAATCCAAAGGATATACAGGCACTGGACATGAACTAAGGGGGTGGGACTTCTGAAGGGAATGGGGGTATTGGGTGGAAGGGAGCAAAGGGGAAAAATTTGGACAACTGTAACAGCATAATTAATCAAATATAATATATATAAAAAGAAGCAACGTTTGTATGGGAGGAACTATAATGCGTTTGGCTTTGCTGAATCTTGGGACGTGACGTAGCATCTGCCTGAGATGAGGCTGGAGGGTTAGAAAGGATTTAGATCATGGAGAAATGAACATTTCCTATGAAGGAAATTGAACTTTATCTTAAAGGTCTTGTGGTAAATGACCGGTGGTGTTAGTGATGGGAGCTATTGGGGAATCTTAAGCAGCAATCTGTTGTTGATGTTTGAATTTGGGGGAAAAAGGCTCTTGAAAGAGTGTACAAGAGTGATTTGAAGGGGTTAAGACTGAACAAGCAAAGGGCAAGTAGTAGGCAGTAGAAGCAGCTAGTGATAGGTGGTCATTGTATTTCCAAAGGTGAAAATAAGGGGGCAGGTAGAAGATACTTTTCAAGGAAGTAAAATCCTCACAACTTGTTTATTAATTGGCAAGAAATTGAAAGAGAATATTATAGATTTTGAGGAGATGAACAAGTAGAAAATCATGCAATAGAACAAATTTGCTAAGACATGGAGTGAAGCAAGTCTCCAAAAATAATCACAAATGCTTTGGACACCAAGCAGATCTAATTGTAGAACCCAGTCTTGGTAAGCAGATAGTTCCTGTACAGGGACAATTGTGAGGAGCCAACAAGAACTTTGGAATAAGAGTATAATATTGAATTTTCCCAGTCAACTGATCAGAGTAGAGACAAAGCAAAAACACCCGGAGGGGACAAAGCAAATCTTTAGTGACAGTGTCAACACTTAAAAGATTCTAGCAGCATAGTTTATATGGGGCTGAATATGGTTAAAATAACTTTATTTGCTCTGATGATATGCCTGTCTAGTGATGAGGATTCCTTTTCAATTTCTTGCTTGAGGGCCTGGGAATGGTTACTTCTTTAACAGTTAGTGGGAGGAAGAGACTAGTGACTATGTCAGGGGAAGAGAGAGAATGGGTTCAGTCTGGGACACGTAAAATTTGAGTTACCTGTAAAATATCTAGCTGTGAAGTAAACAATTGGAGAGCAGAGCTGGAACTTGGAAATAAATTAGGGACAGAAATGTATACATGGTAGTTGAAGTCATACAGGTAGATAACATTTCCCAAGAAAGGACCTAGATTTCAAAGCGGGACAATGACAGAATCTGGGAGGATTCTGACAACAGAAGAGGACCTAGCAGGAAACATTGTGAAAGAATGGTCCCAGAAATAGACAATTAGAATTTTTTATGCTTTTCTTTCCCATGCAAGTTTCTTCCCCTAACTTCCTACATGGGACTGCCTCATGGTCAGAATCCATTTTGAACTCCTCTGTAGTATTTTGGGTAACTATTGCCACAACTATAGCATATCATGGTTATCTGTGTGCTTTTCTTACATCCCTTATTAAATAGTAAATGTTTTCATAGCATTATCAAGAACTGAGAAGGTCTAAGATTTTTATCTGCAAGTTTTCAAGTTGGCCTGTCTATTTCATGGATCCCGGCAGGAGACAGGAGACTTCCAGATCCGAGACAAAGGATTTATTACTCGTAGCGTATCAGGCAGCATGAATTTCAGAATCACAATTCTTGTTCTCCAAGTCCCATGGGCACCCAGAGCTGCCTGGGTGAATGCTGTGCACACAATGGTTTTTGTGTTACTGTGAAAAACCTCTGAGATTAGAGAACCAAATATTTAACAAGCAAACCTGACCCACCTGTTCCCCAGAAGGAGATGGTACTTTTATTATACTAAACCTTACCAAATCTGCCCTCTCTCCAGAGGGAGACATTACCTCTGCCTTTTAAGGCTGTTCACTGTACAAACTACCTTTAAAAAATGATATGGTACAAAGATGGCAGCGTCATTGCTCACAAGATGTGCAGAAACATAGAGACCCGTGAAGATTTGTCTCCTTATAAACACACTTAATGTCTTGTATGTTTTATGTACACCTTACATCTTCCACATTAGTGCCTTGCATATGACAGATGGTAATAAATAATTCTTGAAGTAATGATTTAGAAATAACCAACAGCAAAGAGAACTTAGAAGACATTTCCTAGAATTATTTATAATCGGCCAGTATAAGTGTATTCAACTTGTTATATGCTCTTTAGATAAAGAGTTCAGTTATAGGAGAATATTATGCTTAGTGAAATAAGCCAGTCAGTGAAGGACAGGTATCAAATGTTCTCACCCATTACGGGACAATAATGAGCAAAACTAACAACAAGCAAAACAGAACCAAGTGTATGAATAGGCCTGCAGTGGTCAGGGGGAAAGGGGTTGGGGGGAGGGGGGAGGCAGAGGGAAAGAAGGGGAGCAGCTTAGACAAGAACCTAGTATAAAGGAACCATGGACATGGACAACAGGTGGGATTGACTTTGGGGGGAATGGGTGGGTGGGGAGGGGGACAGAGGGGAGCAAAAAGGGGATGGATGTAATACAACAAC
>PVIW01006316.1:47541-89561 GCA_004026585.1 Noctilio leporinus | reverse complement strand
GTCCAAGTAGTGGAATTGCTGGATCAAAAGGCAGTTCCATTTTTAGTTTTTTAAGGAAACCCCATGCTGTTTTCCACAGTGGCTGCACCAGCCTGCATTCCCACCAACAGTGTATGAGGGTTCCCTTTGCCCCGCATCCTCGCCAACACTTGTTGTTTGTTGATTTGCTGATGATTGCCATTCTGACAGGTGTGAGGTGATATCTTATTGTAGATATGTTATTGTCTGTCTCCCTGGTGTTGAGTCACATTAGTTCTCTATATATTTTGGAGATCAGACCCTTGTCTGAGGTCTCATTGGCAATTATGTTTTCCCATACAGTTGGTTCCCTTTGAATTTTGCTGATATTTTCTTGAGCTGAACAGAAACTTTTCAATTTGATATAGTCCCATTTGTTGAATGGTTCTTTTATTTCCTTTGCCCTTGGTGAAGTATCAGTAAACATATTTTTGTGTAGGATATCCAAAAGTTTACTGCCTAAATTTTTCTCCAGGACTTTTACGGTGGCACTGCTTATGTTTAAATCCTTTATCCATCTTGAGTTTATTTTGGTGTATGATGTAAGTTGATGGTCTAGTTTTATCTTTTTGCATGTTGCTGTCCAGTTCTCCCAACACCATTTGTTGAAGAGACTGTTTTTACTCCATTTGATGTTTCTTCTCCCTTTGTCAAATATTAGTTGACCATAGAGTCCTGGGTTAATTTCTGGGCTCTCTATTCTATTCCATTGATCTATATGTCTATTCTTATGCCAGTACCAGGCTGTTTTGATGACAGTAGCCTTGTAGTATTGTTTGAAGTCTGGTATTGTGATTCCTCCTACCTTGTTCTTCTTTCTCAAGATTGTGGTGACTATTCGTGGGCATTTTTGGCTCCATATAAATTTTTGAAGTATTTTTTCTATTTCTGTGAAGTCTGTCATTGGTATTTTAATTGGGATTGCATTGAATATATAGATTGCTTTGGGTAGTATGGACATTTTAATGATGTTAATTCTTCCCATCCATGAACATGATATATGCTTCCATTTATTTGTGTCTTCCTTGATTTCTTTCTTCATTGTTCTGTAGTTTTCTGAGTACAGGTCTTTTACCTCCTTAGTTAAGTTGATTCCTAGGTACTTTATTTTTCTTATTGCTATGGTAAATGGGATTTGTTATTTCGCTTCTATTTCTGTTGTTTCATTATTGGTATACAAAAATGCTTTTGATTTCTGGATATTGATTTTATACCCAGCTATTTTGCTAAATTTGCTTATTAGGTTGAGTAAGTTTTTGGTGGAGCCAATTGGGTTTTGTATGTACACTATCATATCAGCTGCAAATAATGACAGTTTGACTTCCTCCTTTCCAATTTGGATACCTTTGATTCCTTTTTCTTCTCTGATGGCTATAGCTAGAACTTCCAAGACAATGTTGAATAGAAGTGGAGAAAGTGGGCAGCCTTGTCTCATTCCTGATCTTAGGGAGAAAGCTTTCAGTTTTTGTCCATTAAGTATGATGTTGGCTTCAGTGATACCTTTTTTACTGGGGGGATTATATTGTCAGTTTCAAAATACCATACTGCCCTAAAAAGTATCTGACAAGGGTTATGCTCCCTTTATATTATTCCCTTTGGTAAGCACTCAGCTGGAGCTAAGGGATAAGCTAGGGGAAGGATAGATGCTTTACCCTGTTCCTCTCATTGTATTCAGCTAAAGCTGCTGAATCCCAGTGCTATCTTAAGTGTACTGCTTGGAGTGTTTTTACCTTTCTGCCTTTAACCATTTATTTAGTCTCTGTGCTTCAGTTTTGCCATCTGTAAATAGACTAATTTTATCTACCACATACTTATGTTGTGTGAGCTTTTATTTTATTTTATTTTATTTTTATTTATTTATTTTTAAAAAATATCATTCAAATACTTATTGCTCTTTTTTTTAAGATTTTATTTTATTATTTTTAGAGAGAGGAAGGGAAAGAGGCCAAGAGGGAGAGAAACATCAATGTATGGTTGCTTTTCACCTGCCTCCAGCTAAGGACCTAGCTGGAGACTTGGCTTGCAACCTGGTTATGTGCCCTGGCTGGGGAATCGAACCAACGACCTTTGGGTTCGCAGGCTGGCGCCTTATCCACTTTGCCACCATCCAGGACTGTGTGAGCTTTTAAAATAAATATATGTAAAATGCTTAATATAGTATCTGGTCCATGGCAGTAAATGTAAATGTTAACTGCTTTTGGGTTGTATTTATCAATCCAAAACTATGAGAAAGAAATTTCTGTTTTTAAAAGATATAATGAACAAAACAAACAAATAAGTTAAATAGAACCAGATACATGAATACAGTGAATAGATCTCCAGTGGGCAGGGGGTGGGGGAGGTAGGAGGGAAGAGGAGGAGATAAAGAAAGGGTGCAGTTTAGTCAAGGGACTAGTATGGAAGAACATGGAGATGGACATCAAGTGGGATTGACTTTGAGGGGGAGTGGGTGCATGGGGAAGGAGATAGAGGGAAGGAAAAAGGGGATGGATGTAATAAAACAATGATAAAATTAAATTTAAAAACTGAAAGCAACAAATGAGGAAACAAGACAAACGAACAAATAAAAGACTCATTAATACAGAAAAAAATGATTTTATTTATTTATTTTTAGAGCAAAGGTAATAGAGGGAGAAAGAGAAGAGGAACATCAATGTAAGTGAGAGAAACCTCAATTGGTTCCTTCTCATATATGCCCCAACCAGGACAAACCTGCAACCGAGGCAGGTACCCTGCCTGGGAATCAAACAGGCAACATTTTGCTTTGCAGGATGATGCCCAATCAACTGAACCACACTGGGTAGGGTTATCACCATTGGCTTTTGATTTCCTAAGAGTTTTGGCAATTGCTAAGAGATAGGTTTCCTGATTTTTACAATACCAAAAGTTATGGACTAAAAGTTTGTGTCCTACCAAATTCATATGAAGCCCATCTCCCAGTGTGATGGTACTGGAGGTGGAAACCTTTAGAGGATAATTAACTTTAGGTAAGACTGTGAGGAAGGCGTCCCCATCATGAGACCGATGTCCTTATAAAAAAAGATCAGAAGCTCTCTCTGCCATGTGAGGACATAGATAGCCATTTGCAAGGAAGAAAGAGATCCCTCACCAGTTACAGAAACTGAATTAGTCAGTGCCTTTATCTTGGATTTCTCAGGCTCCAAAATTATGAGAAAGAAATTTCTGTTTTTTAGTCACCTGATATATGGTATTTTGTTATAGCAGCCTGAAAGTGATAAGATGCCAAAAAATTCATACCACTTCCAAAAAGTCTGGAAATTTATGATACAAGTCTCTAGCAAGTGAAGTTCTGAGCTAAACTGCATTTGCTCTTATAACTAACACTTTTATCTGACTAGTATGAGAAAGTATCTTTTTGTTAGTGTGCATTTTGCTATTATAAATTTTACTACCTAATTACTCCAATATGTTTATTTTAAAAAGTCACTTAAAATACCAGTTTTTCTTTATAAATAATTACTGTCATTAAATAATCATTTATTTTACTCTGGGAGCAGGGGATTTCTGACAAGCTTCAGAGTGCAAAAATGTCAGTTATATTCCCATCAAGGTTTATAATCCCTAGGTATTGTATGAGTTTACTAAAATAGAAATTATTCTGCATGAGAGACTTCCCATTTATCTGATAGGATAGCTTCAATGTAGTCTGCAAATCTTACTGAATTTGATAGCTCTTTTTTTTTTATTTTTTTTATTTTATTGTTGTTGTATTACATCCATCCCTTTTTTGCTCCCCTCTGTCCCCCTGGTAGCTCTTATTACCTTTTCACCAAAGTTTTCATTAATGATGTTCTGTAGGAGAAAGGCTGCACATTATTCTCCCTGTATTTACAAGTTAACAACGGTGATGTAAAAGGTGCAAGTTTCATAAAGCAAAATGTAACTAAAGGAATGGTATTTACATTTAGTCAATATAAACTATGTTCCAGACACAGTGCTCGTTGTATAAATTGTGATATCTTACTTATTTTCCAGATGAACTCCCTGGGATGGGTGCTATTACATCCTTTTTGAAGAATGGTTTAGTAAGTGACTGAGATGTTATTGGAATTTAGTTCTAATTTAGGTAAAAGTTTGTATTTTAGAAAACAATGGTTGAAATCATTTATGAATCATATAGCTAGTATTCCTAGTTAGTTAGATGCAGAACTAGGACCAAAGGTTGTTCTAGCACTTATGTATATATATTTCATTAACTGGTATCCAGTTACCAATAACTGACAATCACCAGGCAAATATACCTTTAAAACAAGAAAAACGGTATGTCATAGGTTTGTTCAGAGGGTGAAAGGAGCTAATAGCAGGAGGCCTTTATTATGAACAAGAAGCTCTTGACATTATAGTTGGAGGATGAGTCTGAATTTTATTCTTATTTATTTTTAAGGTTTCATTGAGCTATTACACTATTTTATTGTTATTTTATGAGTTTTAATTTTTTAATTTTAATTTGAATGTTAGTCCTGGCTGGTGACACAGTGGATAAGGTGCCAGCCTGCAAACCCAAAAATCACTGGTTTGATTCCCAGCCAGGGTAACATAACCAGGTTGCAAGCCAGGTCTCCAGCCAGGTCTGTAGCTGGAAGAAGGTGAAAGGCAACCATACATTGATGTCTCTTTCCCTCTCTGCCTCTCTCCCTGCCCCTCTCTCTAGGGATGATGGATAAAATCTTTTAAAAAAATAAAAATAAAAAATAAAAAGGCATTCAACAAATCTGCACTGATTTTTAATGTGTGGATTTAGAGGTTTGTTCTCTTTGGCTCCAGAAGACTAAAGAGGTTGTTTCTGCAGAAGTTATAAAAGTAATTTCAGCCCAGTAGAAGATCCTTATGAAAGTCAGTGTCCCAACAATGAAATAAATTGGCTGCATCTGTATAAAATAGACTGACTGCCTCTGGCCATTGAAGTGATTCAAGCACAAGCTACAATCTTTTGATGGGACAGACAAGAGAAATTCTCAAAAGGTTACTTTTATTTCACAAGATTCTAAGATTATAAATACTCAATCTTGGAACTATATGTAGTTGGCTACAAAAATGCTACCAAAGTGCAAATCAAACCTACAGACTCCCTATTAATGACTTGGGTATATATTTATTTTTGTAAACATCATTTGAAGTGGAAAAATGATAATTTTTCTTAAATTCAAATATTTGGTTGTGAATGTTTATACGTTTTGATGCATTTTTAAAAGAGGATTTTATTCATGATTTCCAGAGAGAAGGGCAGAGAGGGAGGAAGAAAGGGGGAGAAACATCAATATATGGTTGCCTTTCACCTACTTCCAGCTGGGAACCTGGCTTGCAACCAGGATATGAGCTCAGACTGGGGAATTGAACCAGTGACCATTGGGTTTGCAGGCTGGTGCCAATCCACTGAGCCACACCAGCCAGGGCTTGATGCATTTTTTAAGCTTTGGAATTGTTGATGTGGCATTGAACAAGCTGGAAAACTATAAGAAATCACTAAAGCAGCAAAATAGTGTGATGCAAAGTCAATATGCAAAAATTGATGGCATTTTTGTATACCAATAATGAACAATTAGAAAAAGAAAACAGGAGAAAAACCCCATTTACTCTAGCAACAAGAAAAATAAAGTAGCTAGGAATAAATTTAACCAAGAGGTAAAGAGATCTGTACTCAGAAAACTATAGAACACTGAAGAAAGAAATTGAGGAAGATCCAAATAAGTGGAAGCATAGACCATGTTAATAGATTGGAAGAATTAACATCATTAAAATGTTTATACTACCCAAAGCAACCTATATATTCAGTGCAATCCCTATTAAATACCAATGATATATTTCACTAGAACAAATACTCCAAAAATGTATATGGAATCAAAAAAGACCCTGAATAGCCTCAGTAATCTTGAGAAGAAGAATAAAGTTGGAGGGATCACAAAACCTGATATGAAACTATACTACAAGTCCACTGCAATGAAAACGGTTTGGTACAGGCATAATAACAGATACTTAGGTCAATGGAACAAAATAGAGAGCCCAGAAATAAACTCATGTCCCTATGGGCAGTTAATATTTAACAAAGAGGGCATAAGCATACAATGGAGTAAACATAGTCTCTTCAATATGTAGTATTGAAGGAACAGGACTGGTACATACGAAAAATGAAGCTAGACCACCAGCCTACACTATACACCAGAGTAAACTCAAAATGGATAAAGACTTAAACATAAGTAGTGATACCATAAAAGTCCTAGTGGAAAACATAAGCAGTAAAATTTCAGATATCCCACATAGTAATATTTTTTGCCAATATTTCTCCTAGGACAAGGGAAATAAAGGAAAAAATAAACAAATAGAGCTACGCCAAATTAAAAAGTTTCTTCATGGCTAAAGAAACCATCATCAAAATGAAAAGGGAACCATATGGGAGAACGTATTTGCCAATGATACATTGAACAAGAGTTTAATCTCCAAAACATATAAAGACCTTGTACAACTCAACACCAGGAAGACAAACAACCCAATTAAAAAATGGGCAAAGGACTTAAATAGACACTTTCCCCAAGAGGACATACAGGTGACCCATAGAATTATGAAAAGATGCAATGGTGTGGGGATTGACTGTGGGAGCAGGGGGTGGCTAGGGGGGAATGGGGAAAGGAGGAAAAATTGGGACAACTCTAATAAAATAACAATTTAAAAAATTTAAAAAGAAAGAAATCTAAAATTCTTGTTAGACTGCTCATTCTCTCTGGTGTGTGTGTGTACCTATATGTTGGAATCTATGAAAACTGCCCATTAAAATAATACTGTCTCTGTATGGTGGACCAGGAGGACATTATGCTAAGTGAAATAAGCCAGTCAGAGAAAGGCAAACACCAGATGACTTCACATATATGTGAATCTAATGAACAAACTGAACTAACAAATAAAATAGAGACAGACTCATAGATAAAGTGTAGACTGACAGCTCTGTGAAGGGGTTCCAGGGTAGAGAGATCCAGCAAAAAAGAAAAAGAACTTATGGCACAGAAAACACTGTGATGATTGCAGAGGTAGGGAGAGTGGGTGGAGATCGAAGAGGGTATAAAGGAGATAAGAGATAATGAAAAAACGTGATTAAAAATATCAGTAAAAATAATGCTGTTATTTGATAACCCAAAGCAATGTTTAAAAGTTATTTCTTTGATACTCAAAGTTTAATATTGTACAGATTTTTCTCTGCTATCATAAAAAGAAAACTTTGTACCTTTCTCTTTTTCACTTATTTTTGTGTCATTGTCTTTAAAAAAATCAGGCATATCTCAGATCACTGATGAAAAAAGATCCTTTGACCTTTAGGAAGAGGTCAGATGAGGACAGCTGAAGTTTATGGCAGTGCAATCAATTACAGTTAAGTGTAGAAGGAAGAGTATTAGATACTAAGTCTGGAAAGCTCATTTTATTTCTGTCTTTTTAAATTAAGGCATATGACCTACCTGTACCAAGCTTCTACTCCTATAAAATGGGAACCATGATATTGGTCTCATGTTTTTGTTGCAAGTCATTCTGGAGTCATTCATACAAATAAAAGTGAAGGCTAGAAAGAATGTGTTGGGAAATTTGCTGTGAAGGGAGGAAGGCAATTGCTTTAGTCTGTTGGGACTGCTATAACAAAAATACCACAGAGTGGATGGCTTATAAACAACAGAAACCTATTTATCATAGTTCTAGAGAGTGGGAATTTAAAGATCCAGATGCTGGTAGATTGAGTATCTAGTAAGGGTCCACTTCCTTCTTCATAGATGGCTGTTTCCTTGCAGTGTCCTTAAATGGTGGAAATGACAAGGATTCTCTGGGGTATCTTTTAGAAGGGCACTAATCTCACTCATTAGGGTGGAGCCCTCCTCAACCTCCTTAACCACCTTCTAAATGCCCTACAGCCAAATACCACAATGGGGACTAGGTTTCAACCTATAAATTTTTTGGGGACACAACTATTTAGCCCACAGTAGGGGCTATTTGTTGAGTACCTAATATATGTGAGGTACTGTGCTAAATTCTTTATATATGTTTATGGATTTATTTTATATTCAACAAATAATTATTGATTAGCATCTGTGTTCTAAGTACTAAACTAGGCATGGGACAAAGTGGTAAATTAGGCAGGCATGGTTCATATTGTTATATGTTTATAATTGAGCATTGGGTATAGATGTTAAAAACTACATAGTTAATGATTAAAATTGTGATTATTACTAGAGAGTTATAAAATTATCTTCTTTAATATTTTCAGTAACTTTGTAAAATAGATGTTATTTCCCTTTCACAAAAGAAGGAAATGAGACTCAAAAAGGTTAGACTACTTGTTTGAGGTCACAGAGCTGATAGGTAGTGGATTTAGCATTGTTCAGGCTTTGTTCACTCCAGAAGCTACTCTGGGAGGTCTCAGAACTACATGGTCTTAAGAAGGTCTGCCACTTGACCAACCATTTTTACCCATTTATACCTTAAAGAATTGTTTCCTGATAATTTACCACATGTCAGGTACCACACTAACTAGTTAGGTAGATATGACACATGTGTTCATGGAATTCACAGTCTAATGAGAAAGAGATTAACCAGCTCTCACAAAAATGTGTAATTATAAATGACAGTAAGAAAGACTAAGAAATATTATAAGGCATGATGAGAGGGTATAATATATATACCTGATTTAGTCTAAGAGTTCAGGAAGGCACCCCTGAGTCAGTGACCTTTGAACTGAGATCTAAAGGATAAATAGGCATTAACCAGGTAAAGAGGATGGTTAGAGGAAGACTTCTATGTACTGCGCTCAAGATACATAAAGGCTCTGAGTCAGAAAGGAATGTGATGAACAACAACAAAATAGAATAGATAATTGAATATCAGTGTGGTGAAACTGAAGAAATGAAGATAAACACAAGAAAAATGATACAGGGTTAGTTAGGAGTTAAAAACCTGTGCTATTTTAGCCATTTTACATACTTTGGTTTTAATAATAGGAGTGATCCAGCAATTGGGAAGTTATTAAAGAAGTTTGAATGGCAGTGTAACACAATTAGATTTTCTTTTTAAATATTATTTTAACAGTAGTATGAGGTACAAATTTGGGAAGTTAGTAGACAAAAGTAGAATATGAAGATATTCTTGTCATAATTTAAATACATACCTTACCAGGGCTGGCAAGGTTTGTACAAGAGGCTTAAGTCAATATTGTAACCATGAAGGAAGTGGTCAATTTTGTCTACTGAATGGAAATACTTCCATTCCACTGTTTATGCAAATTATCTGATCACCTGAATGTGTTCTTGTTCTGGCATTATGTAGACTTAACCTGAGTTGATAGCATAGACATATTTTGGAGTCATTTAACAATGACTTTAGCTTTGAAGTGTAATTTACACATTATATACTACTTGACCTAGCTCTTGATATAGCATTTATAATACAATTGGATCAGTCATAATCTCTAAGTGTCTGCTCTACCAGCACTGTATTAGCCCCTGCAGAACTTAAAAAAGATAACCAAGTTATAGTGCTTACCTTCACAGTTAGATGACTTAGCCATCTAGACAGAATGATAGCAGAGAAAGTATGAACAAAGATGACTGCTGTGTAAAAGATGTAGAAGCCAACTTTTTGGGGGGTTCTAAAAGAAGCAAAGATAATACCATTCTGAAAAATGGGATACTTTCAGCAAATATATGGCTTGAAACATGGATATGGAAATGTGACAAGCTTGACTCATGGATGAGGAATTGTGGAAGGCTTGCCTTCCAAACTATACTTAACCTGGATAAAACAAATTCCATAGATATCTCAGACTAGTGGGACTTATTTAAGTTAGATTGCATTCCTTTAAAAAGGAATTTTTAATAAATTGCTTCTACTTGATTTACTAACTGGGCTGTACTATTTACTTAAGAAAAACAACTTAACTTTTTCTAAAGCAGTTTTAGATTTACAATAAGATTGAAAGTTAGGTACAAAGATTCCCCATATACCTTATGCCCCCATAGTCTTTTGAATTATCAATATCACCCGTCAGAATGGTACATTTTACTAAGGATGAACCAACATTGACATGTAATAGCAGCCAATGATCATAACTTACCTTGGGGTTCACTTGGTTTCAGAGTCTATGGGTTTAGGGAAGTGCATAATGACATATACCCATCATTGTAATAATATATAGAGTATTGTTACAGCCCTAAAAATCATCTGTATTCAGCCTGTTTATTCTATCCTCTCCATTATGCAAAGACTCGTTTTTTTACTGTCTCCACAGTATTACTTTTTCACGAATGTCTCATATCTGGAATCATACAGTATGTAGCCTTTACAGAGTTGTTTCTTTCATTTAATAATATACATTTAAGTCTCCATGTCTTGTCATGGTTTGATAGCCATTTCTTTTTAGGGCCAAATAATATTGTATGCCTAGATGTACCACAATTTATCCATTCACCTACTAAAGGACAACTTGGTTGCTTCCAAGTTTTGGCAATTTTATATAAAGCTGATATAAAAATCTGTGTGTAGGTTTTTGTGGGGGCATAAGTTTTCAAATCCTTTAGGTAAATACCAGGGAACACAATTGTTGGATCATATGGTAAGGGTGTGTTTAGTTGTGAAGAAACCACCAAAATGTCTTTGAAATAGGCTGTACCATTTTTGCATTCTCAGCAGCATTACATATATGAGAGCTCCTGTTGTTTCACATCCTCATTAGCATTTGGTGTTGTCAGTGTTCTGGATTTTGGCCATTTTAATAGATATGTAATGGTACCCTATGCTTTTTAAACTTGCATTTGCCTGAGGACATAGTGCAAAGATCTTATCATGTGAATTCTTTCATCTGTTTATCTTCTTTGGTGAGGTGTCTGTTTAGGTCTTTGGATTATTTTTTAAATTAGTTTTTCTTGTTGAGTTTTAGAAGTTCTTTAAATATTTTATATACCAGTCCTTCATTAGATGTACCTTTTGCAAATATTTTCTCCCAGTCTGTGGCTTGTCTTCTCATTTTCTTGATACTGTCTTTCATAGTGCAGAAGTTTTTAATTTCAATAAAGTTTAGTTTATTAGCTTTTTCTTTTTATAGACTGTGCCTTTGTTATTGTACCTAAAATGGCATCACAACGCCCAAGGTGATTTAGGTTTTCTTTTATGTTATCTTCCAGGAGTTTTATAGTTTGTGATCAATTTTAGTTCATTTTTGTGAAGGATGTAAGGTCTGTGTTTGTTTGTTTGTTTTTCATGTGGATGTCTAGCTGTTCCTGCTTTGTTTGTTGAAGAGACAGTCCAGGGTCTACTTGGGGGATCTCTATTCCTTATCACTGATCTATTTGTTTATTCTTCTACCAATACCACACTGTCTTGATTATTGTAGCTATATAGTAAGTTTTGAAATTACTCATTGTTATAATATCAACTAACATTGTTTAGAACTCATTCTATATGTTTACTGAAAATTAAAGCAGGCATTCACCATACTCTGGAAACATGTTTAAGGTTCTGTTAAATCAGAAATCCTTGGAAAATGTTTCTTGAAAATAATAGACTCAATAATTATTTTTATAAAGAGTGAATGGATAGATTCCAAGTAAAGCAATAACTTGGAATAATATTGAGTTATTCATTTTGATTGGGGCATAGACTAAAGTTTAATGGTAAATAAAAGTGGGAATTTTGAGTTATATTATTGAAGATCTTAGAAGATAGTTTACTGTAGAACAGAAATAAATTTTCAGTTGTGCATTTGTAACCTAAGAATTTAGAAAGAAATTTTGATGGGGTATTTTAATGTATTTTTGTTTGCTAATCTACCTCAGTACTCAACAGTCTTTATGATAAACAACATGGAGCCTGGCAACAATATTTTCTACATGACTGAGATTCCTAGGCAGGAACTGGAATTACTTTGATAGGTCTACTGAGAGTTTTATCAGGAGAAAGGTTTCTTTGATAGGCAGTCATTTGGATTCTATTTTCCCTCATTTGGGAATAGTTCCCAGGCCACATCACTGTTCTATTTATATCCATGACCTCCTTTTCAGTGCTGTATCAGCTGAGCATTATAGAGACATACTTAAAAGAAGTAGTATTTAGGTCAGAAACATCAAAATGAGTTATTAGGTAGATTTTTTTAATGAAGTAATTTTTTAAGCTTTGTTAGTAAATTTTTAGTTAAAGTTGCTTCCATTTCAATTGCTAAACCATTATGCACAGTTCACTTAAATGTATTTAATCAAACTCAAAAAATTTCTTGGATCACTGAATATCTACTGTGCTAGGTGATTCTCAGCATTTGAGTGTGTGTGCATGGCTTACAGTTGGGGGACTAAGAGTTGTGGTTTAAAGTTCTGACAAATGAGAAAATGTCTGTAGATGTTTATTGTCCCTTTTGGTAGTGTGGGAGAGAGGAGAGGAGTATGTGGGAATGGCTAGGGTTCAGGATATGATTACTCTTCTTTGAAAGCTCTGTCTTGTAAGAAAAAGCTGACTCTGTGGATGAATATTGTAAAGTTCTTAACTCATATCATATAACAGAAGTCTTCAGACTTTGGTAATCATAAAATATGACTAAAAGCATGTGAAAATGCATATAGCTGGGCCTTATATCTAGATTCTGATTCAGTAGATCTAGATGGGGGCTTTGGATCTAATTTTTAACAAGTACTTCTGGGTGATTCCTGGGCAGGTGATCTTGAGTTTTGCATTTGAAAAGCTTGCTTAGAGGACAACTCCAAACCATAAATGTAGAAATTCAAAATAATTTAAAATAATTAATAAAACTCTTATTGAGCATTCTGACTTTTTGCTTCCCTTTTTAGGGCTGGGTGGCAGGGGTGTGGCAATATTCAGGCTACCCCAATCCTTCCAGAAAATTGTGATGCCTCAATTTTCTCTAAACCTGAAGTACTGATGAGTGACCTGCTTTCAGGAGGAAGGCCCTCACCATATCCTGTTAATGCTGGGTGGAATGCCCTACAGAGAGAGATCTGGTTCACCATGGGGCAGAGGTCTTAGACAATAGCTGGTTTGGGGGTTTGGCTAAAAAGGTGGTGACTGATGAGTGTGCCATCTTCTCAATGGCAGCAGAAGAGATGAAGAAAGTAATGAAAGTGGTGGATGGAAAGCAGGTGGAGAGACAGGAACACTGGAAAAGGAGACAGTGGAGCAGGGGAAGTACAAGAGAAGATGATACAGTGATGTCCATGGGGAGAGCAGTAGAGGTTGTAAAAGACAGTGAAGTGGCAGAGATGAAGGAGATGGTAACCAGATTATGGCCACTGAGGATGATCTCTTCAAGGACATTCTTCAGCCTGGAATTAGAACCAGTGAATGCTTAGGCTGATGAAACTGTCCTCCTGCTGGAGCCCAAGTTTGGGCCAAGGCTTTGGCACTTGAGTAAGGGTGCAAGATCCATCAACCAAAATATACCCACTTTCTGGAACACCACCCTTTAGAATAACCCCTCTTAACAGCTGTGCTTAAGGAGTGCAACGCAGATTTCCTGAGGTTCATATCAATTAGGGGTGACAGAGTTCAGATAATCTCAGGACAGGCTCCAAGTTCAAGTCTTCTTTTAGACAAATTCCTACTGCAGAAATAAGTCAATCATTAACAAATACAGTATCAGATATTCTGTACAAATGGCATTTCTTTCCATTCTAAAACTAGGACCAGGACCCCATGCCCCAAGTCCTTCATCCGTAGGACAGGACATCACCTATAGCTTCTTCATCTAGTTCTCAGAATACGGCCTTCCAGGATCCGACAAGATTGCTGTTTTTCAGAGGATCTATAGCCAATACTACCTGCTATGTGAAGGGAAATCAGACTACTTTTATCACGGCAGCTTATGGGTACTAGTGGAGTTAACTCTACCTTTGGAAATTGTCCTTTTGCTAGGTTACCTACCTTCAGTTGTTGGGCCTGTGATTGGCCAGCAGTAATGTGTATGTGCTGGCCTCTCTGCACCTTAGCTCCCCTGGGCCTTTAATGCTCTCAACTTTAAGAACGCAGTTTTTATGGTCATGGCCATCACGTTGTTCAAGCCAAGTAAATGATGCTGAAGACTGTATTGCCTTCATCTACCTTACTTGAAGTTTTCTGTGTGTCAGGGCCTTTCTACCTTTTTTATTTTAAATCCTCACCTAAGGATATGATCATTGATTTCAGAGAGAGGGGAAGGAGTGGGGGAGAGGAGAGACATTGATGTGAATCAATGTGAGAGAGAAGCATTGATTAGTTGCCTTCTTTTTGCACCCCAACAGGGGATCAAACCTGCAACCTAAATTAAGTATGTGCCCTGACTGGAAATCAAACCCAGTCACCAACCAACTGAACTACCCAGTTTGCTTCTGATAAAGGAACTTGTAAGTCATATTTGAATATGATCAGTACATTTTCAAGAACCGTAACCTTAAGAACAATGAATAACTAGGCTCATGCTTACTGTCTGTGGCAGGTTACTCATTTTCAAGTATGTCCAATAGACAATCCATGGCCCTAAGACCTCTGCTTGGCCAGCACTACCTGGATTTTCATCTATGGTCAGGAACCCATTTCATCTACCTGGCTGAGTGAAAAACAGACATAGTGGTAAGCCTGTATAAAATGAAGAGCAAAATCTAAGGGGACCCTAAGTCTATCCAAGTCCAGTTTTTCCTTCTCTTTGCTACTGGTGAATCTTCATGAAGACCTATATAGTGCTCTACATTTTCTACCAAGCCTTTTGAATAATCTGTGTCCAGACCACTATCAACTCTCATGGCTGGTTTCTGTAGGACTCTTGTGGACTCAGGTCCTTGCCAACTATTGGAACACTGAGCCCCCTTTCCATGTCACTCAGGAGCCATACACAATGTCAGAGAGGTGATTGGACTGGAAGCAATGGCCCCATCGTCTCAGCAATGGTGAATATGGTATCCCTTTGGGGGATCAGGTGATCTTAGCCACAGCCAATGAGCCCGTGAAGAATATGGCACATTTACCAGCCCCCTTTCACTCACCTGATCATGGCCAGGTGACTGACCAAGTGTTCTGCAAGATGCTAGGAGGTAAATGAATTCATTTTTCATCTTTAGGCTTCATATGTCTGCCTACATCTTATTCCAATATCTTCATCATCTTTCCCTATCTCTTTCTCTCCCTCCATTCCTATCCTTCTCTTTCAGTTTCTAAAGGCACTAGAAGCCAAAAGCAGAAAGCAAATAAAATAGAAAAGCTGGCTTTCTAATTTGCTTCTCCTCTTGATAATATCCAGAGGGGGAGAGAGAGAGGTTTTCCAGTAAAATAGAGTGCCAGCATTTTCTGACCCTCTTCTCTTATGCCCCCTCCCCATGTCCTCTTTTGTAAATCCTAGAAAGTTCAAACAGAGACAGACCCAGGACTGTGGGATTGAAAGATGACGGTGGCAGGAATCCCGGGGGACAGGGTTTATTAATTGCCCTGCTGTATGCAGTGTTCTTTTAGGCTAATCCTAACCCTAGTACCGCAGTCACTCTCTCCTACAACACACCCACTTTTCCCTCCCCACTGTGCCCAAATTTCCAAGAAACCTGCTAGCTATTTCTTGAGCATTATCTTGGAGGGCAGGGAGAAGAATGTTGGGGAATGAGGTTATATTAAGTGCTAAAGTAAATTCTTATACATGATTAATGTAAAACTAAAAGTAGACAGAGGGGAGCAAAAAAGGGATGGATGTAATACAACAACAATAAAATTAAAAAAATAAAAATAAAAATAAAATAAAATAAAAAAAATTTAAAAAAATAAAATAAAATAAAAAAAAACTAAAAGTAAATAAAAAGGGTGAACGCATAGATCTAAGAAACTTATTTACACCACATTTATTTCTGAAATAATGAGAGGAATTTGACAAGTTGTTGAGAAGAAGCTATAGTGAGATAGGTAAATTCTTTAGCATTTGATAAAAGGAACTAACATAATAATATGAGGACAACATTTGTTCATAATATTTTTAGTATTTAAACCTCCTCTTCAATGTTCAGAAAAGAATATATGGTTTTTCAGACACATGCATAAACACTATTTTCTTCCATTTTCCATGCCTAATTTGGCTATCTTTATTCTTATTTAATATAATTTGAGAGCAGCCTGGAGATGCTGAAAATAAATGTAGTGCGCTATTTGAGATGGTCTGTTGTAGTTAAATTTTTATTTGTAAGGGAATTCAAAACATAGTCCTCTTTTTTAGAAAGTTTTTGGTAATATGTTTATATGCCCATTTATTTTACTTTTGTTTTAACTCAAGGGAGTATCCTCAAGAGCAATTGTAATTGATATATAATGCTTTCACTTTTTCTGTTCCCCATGAGGCAAAGTCAGCTAATTATTTTGAATGGAATCCACTAAAATTTTCACATATACTTAATTCTGCTGAACATGTAGAGTCATGATGTTGATGCGCTCTCAGAGAAAAGAATGGCACTTTAGTGGAAAGCTGCATTACTAAGGTGGTGGCGTTTCTGCTGAGATTTTCAGGTTAAGAGGCTAAACATATCTGCAAGGAAAGAAAACTTCACACAGGTATACTGCCTACACTTTACAGACACCTGGGTATTTGAAAAATTTTTTTTTCTTTAAATTTTATTGTTGTTGTATTACATCCATCCCCTTTTTGCTCCCCTCTGTCCCCCTCCCCATCTATTTGAAAAATTTTAAACTATTACCTATTCATTCATTACTCACTAGTGTTTTTTACCAAATATTAATGGCTATTTTATGGGCACAAGTTTTTTTGCATTTTCCCATCCCCTTTACATTAGCATAGCCATGTGACTTGCTTTGGTGAATGAATCTTGAGAAGCTGAAATGCTTTAAGAGCTAGTATATAATTTTTCAGAACCTCTTTTCCTCTGCCCTGATAATCAGCTCCAGGTAAGGAGGTTCTATTAGCCTTACTCCTAGAGCAAAGAGGCACGGTACAGTGTTTCTCTCCTCCATACCAATCCTTTAACCCTCTTGAATATGTAGCCTTCATGGGTCAGAAACAAACTCTTGTTATTTTAGGGCATTAAGATTTGGAAGTTATATTATTATTGCAGCATAATAATATTATTAATAATATTGCTGTAGCCTAGAATTGTGGAAACATCTGTTAGGGTGTGTGTGTGTTTGTGTGTTTGTGTATTTTGGGTATTTATAAATAATTGTGAGAATTTTACATCTTTCTTAGGGCTATTTTTTTAAATGTCTATTTTTTGACTTTTTTTTTTTTTTTTGATTCTGTTATTTCTGATTGCTATCCTGACTTCAAATATTTGGAAACTAAATGCTATAAAATATTACATGATCATATGGGTTTTGATGTAACTGTTAAATTGGGCTCAAACCTATCTTGCAGTTCATTAGATTTGTGTGTTATATCAATTAGTAATACATTGGTCCCTCTTCTATACACTGTTACATCACATACTCCTCTGAAGAAAGTGCACATGTAACTAAGCTTTACTCTTTTGGTACAGTTTTTAGAAATACATATTTAGTGGAACCCAATAATCTTTTGCAGAAAAGGTAATGATAATGATGGGGATTTCAAGAACAGAACATGCTCCAGGAACACATGTGTTCAGAGTGACTGTGAAATACTTTAATTTATACAAATAATTGACTGCCTGTGTGTCCTCATATCTGAAAATCAAAAGGTTGTTTCCAAGTACATAGCTAGTAGTGTTCTAGATTTTTTAATTGTTTAGAAATACAAAGGATGAGATAAATGTGAGAATTAGCAAAATATTTTATTTTTCTAGGGGTAAAATGGTAAATGGCCTCACATTAAATGTTTATTATTTGTTGGGTATATTTCTTAGTGGAATTTCTTTGGAGGAAGGATATTTTAGTCTTTGTAATAAACACTTGCCAACTCACATTGCATTGTCATTTGTCCTTACCATGTGATTTTATTTTTAGCATCAGAAAACATGTCTTGAAATGAAAGTTTTGAACTTCATGAGGCTACTGGAATAATTTTTTATGTGTATTCCCTGATAAGATTCTGATGTGAGTGGTAATTTTGGCATTCCTAGCCTCATGAGCTCCTTAAGTATTCTTATCATATTGCCTAAATTAGTGCTCACAGAATTTAAGGCAGTATATAATTTTATTACTATAGTGTTAGAATATATTAACATTAAATTAAGTTATCACTGTTAAATATTTGTTTTTAAAGATTTTATTATTTTTAGAGAAAGGGGAAGGGAGAGAGGCAGAGAGGGAGAGAGACATCAATGTATAGCTAGCTACCTTTCACCTGCCTCCAGCTATGGATCTGGCTGGAGACCTGGCTTGCAACCTAGTTATGTGGCCTGACTGGGAATCAAACCAGTGACCTCTGGGTTCACAGGCTGGCACCTATCCACTGAGCCACCAGCCAGGGCTTTAAATCTTAACTAATAAAATATCACATAATTCTTGGTATATTTAGGATAAAAGCATGTCCAGTCACTTCAAGGTAATTTATTTTCTACACAGATCTACATGGCACACAGATTTATATTATGCAAATGAAAAAAATGGTGAAAATGAGCAAATGACATAAAATGACCATTATAATCATGGTAACATGGTGGATTCATTTGGTAGATATTTGTTAAAAATCTGTATTTTAATACTGTAGTAAACCTTATGAATACAGAGATGAAAAATATATAGTCTGACTTTTAAAGAGCTTATATCAATACTGGGAGTAGGAGTCCATCGAGAAGTATCAAGTCAATGTCAATATAATTAGCATTGGCATTGGCTTGATATTTTTGGAATAGACCTCATCTACTATATTGATTATACATACATACATATTAATTATGGCCTGTGATGAAAGCTATAGCACTGAAATAGAATAGGAAAAAGGGTTTGATTTGCCAGGAACCCATAGGTGACCAAGGAGGGCTTCAGAGAAAATGTGATATTTAAGTTGAGCATTTTATACAATATATCATCACTTTGCTCTCATTAAAATATTAGAATGCTTGAAGATTTTACCATCACATTTATTCTGTATAACTAGTGAACTTTCCTCTTAAACTAAGTTGTGTTTAATTTTTAAGCCGTATTCTATACTTGGAGATTTGGGGATTTTAACCTGTGGTAAATATTTAAAATATTGAGTAACAGTAATGGCAATTCAGAATGGATGCTGACCACAGAATTAAAACATGGTCAGAAAAAGACTCTGGCAGTGCCTGTTAACATTTCCATTGTAGGACTATGGATGGATTATTACACATTAATTTCCCATCTTAAATATAATTAATACTGAAGGTTTGAGGAAGATGAAAGGGTGGCTTGTAAAAGGTAATCATTTAGAAATTGGGTAAAATACTGAAAATTCTATTTTTGCAGATGATAATTATGTTATATTCCAGTTGTTCTCTATTTCAATGATGATCCATGGTGATGATGCTGATGAACAGCCCTAGAGTGAGATGCCAGTATTGGGCTATGGCTGTTTGGAAACTCTGCTGTGATTACACTCAGTTGTCTAATTGCTTAATTTATTGGTGTTTTGCTGACATGTTTTTCAGTAGTGTTTGTGATTGCAGATAACTAATCATTTCTATTCTGGCTCATTATCATATGTTTGCATTTAATTTGTCTAATTGCTGCAGGTGGAAACAATAGGTGATGCATACTGTGTGGCTGCAGGACTTCACAGAAAAAGCCTCTGCCATGCTAAACCCATTGCTCTGATGGCCCTGAAAATGATGGAGCTCTCAGAAGAGGTGCTGACACCTGATGGGAGACCAATTCAGGTAACTCTCAACATAGAATTTGAGTAGTAGTACATGTTTAACTGAAGGGAGCAAGAAATTTCCTTCTGAGTTCTAGGAACTGTAACTTACAGATCTAGGTAAGTCAGGTATTCAAAGAGGATGAGGAATAGCTAGAAGTGACTAATAGATCCAGGAGAAGGACAAATGGGATATGGTCCAAAATAGGTGAAGGTCTGTGGAAGCCAGATTACCATGGAGGAGCAAAAGGGGCTAAAGGATTAGACCTAGGGGAAGAACTGGCTTCTAGTAACAATGTCAACAAATCCAAGTAAGAATGGTAGTGAGAATCAGAATCTGAGAAATAACCCCAAAAAAGAGAAACAAAGATGCAAGAAAATGGAATCCCTGGACAGATTCCTGTGGTTAGTGTACAGGTATTCCTCATGAAGCCTCAGGCCTCAGGGCTGCTTCTGCAATATTCATGTGATAAGAGTTTGAAAGTTGGAGCCCAATAACTGAGGAAACTTTAAAAGTAGAAAATGTAACATCTGGTGTGTTGTACTCTTTTTGGTATTGATGAATGTCTGCAATCTGGAAGCTACCTCTGGAAATGTATTAGGTCATGTAGCTATAATTTTGCTATAACCCGATGGATCCCAGATGTGTCATTGCTATGAATCCTTATAAATCAGAAATCTTGTATTTGGAGAAGTAACCTTGAATTTAAGGCAGCCCTTTTATAACAGCTTGCTAACTATAAGTTAACAAATTAGAAAAAATAAGGCCTTAAAATGTGAATACATTTCCATTTCTAGCATTATGGCAAGTTAGATAACCTGAGTATCTCTTTTGATTAAATTATTAAAATGAAGGGTTAGGAGAGTTTAATATTATTTTTAGACTGTTAAGCACAATACAGAATTTAAATTAAGTACTCTATCATTAGCAGTGATAGTAGAAAAGTAGGAAACACTATTTCCTCCCTGGAGGAAGATAACCTCAATCTCATTTTCAACACATTTCCACAAATAATGTGCTCTGGAAAATCAGTGGTTGACATTCATAACAAAACAAAATAAAACAAAGAAAGAAAACCACACACTCACACAGGAAAACAAAGTACTATAGTTCATAAGAACATAGACAAGAAAAACATATCTGGAGTGTTGTTAGATATTAAAATATTCAGGAAGAATCAAAATGATAATGTTTAGTATAACTAAACAAATAAAAGAGAAGCTTTCAAATGTGAGGCAGAAACCAGAAATTTGAAAAAGAACCAGAGAAAAAAAAGAGCTCAATGGATAAGATTAAAAGCAAATTGGACACAGCTGAAGTAAAAATTAAAATACTTAGTTAGAACTGAAAAAAATTATAATTAAATTCAGAGAATTAAAAGTGGGAAAATATGACTCAGAGAATATAAAATGTTAAAATATGGAAGAGACATTGGGGAGAAAGTAAGAAGATGTAGGATATATTAAATTGGGGTTCCAAATGGAGTTAATAGAGGAAATGCAAGAATGGAACTATTAAAAGACATTAATAAAATTCAAGACACAGTAGCCCTAAAAAATTCCACAAAAGATAAATTAGGAATCCAAAACTAAACATATCATAATGTGACTTCAGCACATCAGAGAAAAAGAGGACTTGATAAATGACAAAGGTAGCATTGATCAGTTGGGAAAAGATGTGCTATTCAGTAAATGGTTTGGGACAATTGATTATCCATGTAGAAAAAAAATGTATTAAAATTAAATCCCTAGTTCATGAGTCTGCACATAAAGCAATTCCATGTGGGTTAAATGTGAAAGACCATACTATAAAACTATAAGTTTATAATTAAGATATTTTTACTTAGCATACAGAATATTTTTGCAAATAGTTATGTCAAAAATTTTCAAGTCACAAAGGAAAATATAAATTTTACTAAATTAAAGTTAAAGACCTCCTATTTATCAGAGAACACCAACAGAGAAGAAAAGGACAGCTACAAAGTAGAAGATTTAGTTATAGCCTTTAACCAATGAAAGTGTCTTTGGTTAACTTAGCAGTAATCTGGTTAATATATATTGATAATGCTATGCTTTCTCACTTACTTGTTGGCACAGTTTCAAAAGTCTTACAGAACTACTGTTTATAAGGATATGAAGCAGCAGGAAATATCACATAGCTGGTGGAATTATAAATGGCACAATGTCCTTGGCATTAACTCATAAATTTTACTGTGTGCCTTTCTTACAACTCAGCAACCCCTCTCCTACCTATTTGCTCGAAGGAAGTACTTGTACATGAGTGGCAGAAGTCACATGCAAGATTATTCACACCAATACTTTTCTTAATATTCTCAAACTGGAAATAACTTAAATAACCACTTAATAGAATGATAAACTGTGATATACTTATGCCTTGGGATACCATACACTTGGGTAAATGAATGACTTCAGCTATTAACATCAACATGGATGAATGTCAGAAACATAAGATTGATCAAAAGAAGCAAGTCACAGAGGAATGCTGTAGTATTATTGCATATAATTACATTTCAAAACTGGGAAAATAGAAAAAATGTACTATTTAGAAATATCTGCATTTTTATATATATATATATATATATATATCCTATATAAATATATAGATTCCTATAAAGGGAAAAAAGTAATAATTAATACAAAATTCAAGATGGTGCTTAACTCCAAAGAAAGGAAAGAAAGATAATGGCAAGAGGAGGAATATGATAGGGAAAGTGCACATAGGGGTTAGAGTACAAAATTATTCATTTTATTACTGTTCTTTGATGTGCATATATATATTTATATTTAAATTTTTTAAAGTGCAAAGAGAAAGACTCCCACCAGTGGTGAAAATGGAAAATTATGGAGCATTTAAAAAAATCTAACTTAAGTCCCTTCAGGACTTAATGATCTAGTTGTTCAAGAGTATGAATGATGCTTCTATCACTGTCAGGAAGAACAAGCAATAGGAAGCTATCTAAGATTTGCTGCAAACTGAAAACCTACACATTCCACACTAAATTCATACCAGCTCTTAAATTTTCAAGAGTACCAGCTGGGCAGTATTGTCATTTGGGATGGTTTTTTATATTGGATTTTCTTTCTTTTTCTTTAAATTTAATTTTATTGTTGTATTACATTCATCCCCTTTTTCCTCCCCTCTGTCCCCTTTCCCACCCACCCATTCCCCACCAAAGTCAATCGCACTTGTTGTCCATGTCCATGGTTCTTCCATGCTAGTTCCTTGACTAAACTGCTCCCCTTCTTTGCCTCCTCCTCCCCTTTTTCCTTCCCCCATCTCCCCTGCCCACTGAAGGTCTATTCATTATATTCATGTATCTGGTTCTGTTTTGCTTGTTTGTTTGTTTGTTTTGTTCACTATTGTCCTGTAATGGGTGAGATCATATGGTATTTGTCTTTCACTGACTGGCTTATTTAACTAAGCATAATACTCTCCTGTCCCATCCATGTTGTTACGAAGGGTAGGAGTTCTTTCTTTCTGCTGTGTAGTGTTTCATTGTGTAAATGTACCAAAGTTTTTTGATCTAATCATCCACTGATGGGCACTTAGGCTGTTTCCAGCACTTGGCTATTGTAAATACCACTGCTATGAACATAGAGGTACATAGGTCCTTATGAATTGGTGTTTCAGGGTTCTTTGGGTATAGTGCTAGTAGTGGAATTGTTGGATAAAAAGGCAGTTCCACTTTTGTTTTTTAAAAATATATTTCATTTATTTTGCTATTACAGTTGTCCCAATTTTCCCCACTTTGCCCCACTCCACCCAGTACCCCATTCTCTCCAGCAATGCCCGGCTTAGTTCATGTCCATGAGTCATGCATATAAGTTCTTTGGCTTCTACATTTCATTTTTAGTTTTTTAAGTAAACTCCATACTGTTTTCCATAGTGGCTGGTATCTTATTGTGGTTTTAATTTGCATCTCTCTGATGGCTAGTAATGTTGAGCATTCTTTCATATGTCTCTGAGACAATTCCTCAGAGAATTGTACTTTCAGGTCCTTTGTCCATTTTTTAATTGGGCTGTCTGTCTCCCTGGTGTTGAGTCACATGAGTTCTTTATATGTTTTGGATATCAAACCCTTGTCTGAGGTATCATTGGCAAATATGTTTTCCCATACAGTTGGTTCCCTTTGAATTTTGCTGGTGTTTCATTTAGCTGAACAGAAACTTTTCAGTTTGATATAGTTCCATTTATTGATTTTTTTCTTTTATTTCCTTTGCCCTTTCCTTTCCTTTGGTGAAATATCAATAAACATATTTCTGCATAGGATATCTAAAATTTTACTACCTTTATTTTTCTCCAGGATCTTTATGGTGGCACTGCTTATGTTTATGTCTTTTATCCATCTTGAGTTGATACTGGTGTATGGTGTAAGTTAGTGGTCTAGTTTTATTGTTTTGCATGTTGCTGTCCAGTTGTCTCAACACCACTTGTTGAAAATACTGTTTTTACTCCATTTTATGTTCCTTCCCTCTTTGTTGAATATTAATTGACCATAGAGTCCTGGGTTCATTTCTGGGCTCTCTATTCTGTTCCATTGATCTCTATGTCTATTCTTATGCTAGTACCAGACTATTTTGATGACAGTAGCTTTGTAGTATAGTTTAATATCTGGTATTCTAATTCCTCCTACCTTGTTCTTCTTTCTCAAGAATGCTGTGGCTATTTGTGGGTGTTTTTGGCTCCATATAAATTTTGAAGTATTTTTCTATCTCTGTGAAGTATGTCATTGGTATTTTAATTGGAATAGCATTGAATCTATGGATTGCTTTGGGTAGTATGGACATCTTAATGATAATTCTTCCCACCCATGAACATGGTATATGCTTCCATTTATTTGTATCTTCTTTAATTTCTTTCTTCAATGTTCAATGTTCTGTAGTTTTCTGAGTACAGGTCTTTTACCTCCTTGGTTAAGTTTATTCCTAAGTACTTTATTTTTCTTGTTGCTATGGCAAATGGAATTTGTTTCCTAGCTTCTATCTCTGATGTTTCATTATTGGTATACAAAAATGCTTTTGACTTTTGACTATTTACTTTATATCCAGCTTTTTCACCAAATTTGCTTATTAGGTCAAGTAAGTTTTTCGTGGAGTCTATCCGGTTTTGTATGACACTATCATGTTATCTGCAAATAGTGACAGTTTGACTTCCTCCTTTCCATTTCGAATACCTTTGATTCCCTTTACTTCTCTGATATCTATGGCTAGAACTTCCAAATTGATGTTGAACAGAAGTGGAGGAAATGGGCAGCCTTTTCTTGCTCCTCATCTTAGGGAGAAAGTTTTTAGTTTTTGCTTATTGAGTATGATGTTGGCTTCAGATTTCTCAGATATGGCCTTTATGATGTTGAGGTATGCTCCTTCTATTCCCATTTTGCTGACTGCTTTTATCATAAATGGTTGCTTTATCAAATGCTTTTTCAGCATCTATTGATATGGTCATATGGTTTTTGTCCTTCATTTTGTTGATGTAGTGTAGTGTATTACATTTATTGATTTGTGAATGTTGTATCATTCTTGCATCCCTGGGATGAAACACACTTGATTATGGTGTATGATCTTTTTAATGTATTGCTGAATCTGGTTGGCCAATATTTTGTTAAGTATATTAGCATCTATGTTCATCAGAGATATTGGCCTATAGTTGTCCTTCTTAGTTGTGTCTTGACCTGGTTTTGGGATTAGAATAATACTGGCCCTATAGAAAGAGTTTGGAAGTCTTCCCTCTTCTTGGATTTTTTGTAATAGGTGAGAAGGATAGGGGTTTATTCGTCTCTAAATATTTGGTAGAATACACCTGTGTAACCATCTGGTATAGGGCTCTTGAGCTTTGGGATATTTTTGATTACTTCTTCAATTTCACTAGGTGTTATTGGTCTATTCAGGATTTCTGCTTCTTCTGGATTCTGTTTTGGTAGATTATACATTTCCAGAAACTTGTGCATTTCACCCAGGTTGTCATATTTCTTGCCATATAGTTGTTTGTAGTAATTTCTTACAATCCTTTGTATTTCTGAAGTATCAGTTGTGATTTCACCTATGTCATTTCTGATTTTATTTGGATCCTCTCTCTTCTTTTTTGATGAGTCTGGTTAAAGGCTTGTCAATTTTGTTTTTTCAAAGAACCAGCTCCTGGAGTTATTGATTCTTCAAATTGTAGTTTGAGTCTCTAAGTTATTTAATTTTGCTGTGGTTGATGATTTCCTTCCTTCTACTTGTTCTGGGCTTTGTTTGTTGTTCCTCATCTAGTTCTTGCAGCTTTATGGTTAGGATGTTTGTATAAGCTTCTTCTGTGCTGTTTAGGTAGGCATATATTACTATGAATTTCCCTCTGAGACCTGCCTTTGCAGTGTCCCATAGTTTTTGGGCTGTTGTGTATTCATTTTCATTTATTTCCAGAAACTTTATGATTTCATCTTTGATTTCATTGTTTACCCATTCCTTATTTAAAAGCATATTATTCCATCTCCATGAGTGAGAGTGTTTTTGGTTTTTTCCCTTGAAATTGGTTTCTCAGATCATAATGGATTGGAACTAGAAGATGCTTGGTATGATTTCAATTTTCCTGTATTTGTGAAGGCTTGTCTTGTGACCTACCATTGTGGTCTATCTTTGAGAATGTTCCATGTGCATTTGAAAAGAATGTATATTTTGCTTCTTTAGGGTAAATGGTTCTGTATATATCAGTTAGGTCCATTTACTCTAGAGTGTTGTTCAGTGCCACAATATCCTTGGTGTGTTATTATTATTATTATTATTATTTTTGGAAGATCTGTCCATTGTTGATAATGGGGTATTAAAATCCCTTACTATCAGTGTGTTGCTGTCTATATCCTTCTTGAAGCCCTCCAAGATTTTCCTTATATATTTGGGAGCTACTAAGTTGGGTGTATATATGTTTACCAGGGTTATATCTTCTTGATGGATTGTTCCCTTAAGTATTATGAAATATCCTTCTTTGTCTCTTTTTACATTCTTCATCATAAAATCTATTTTGTCTGAAATAAGGATTGCTACTCCAGCCTTTTTTTCATGCCCATCCCTTCACTTTCAATCTGTGTCGATCTTTTGTTCTGAGGTGGGTCTCTTGAAGACAGCATATATGTGGGTCATGTTTTCTTATCTATTCAGCTACCCTATGTCTTTTGATTGGTGCATTTAATCCATTTACATTTAAGGTTATTATTGATTTATACTTATTTATTTCCACTATTCCCATTTGTCCCTGTGTTCCTCTCTGTCTCTCTCTGTTTCTTCATTTTTTAAAAAGAAATCCTTTAGCTTTTCTTGCAATGCTGGTTTGGTTGGGATTTGTTCTTTTAGTCTTGTTTTGTCTGGGAAACTCCTTATTTCTCCTTCCATTTTCCATTTTGAATGAGATCCTTGCTGGGTAGAGTATTCTTGGTTGCAGGCCTTTGATTCCCATCACTTGGAATGTTTTTTTTTGCCATTCCTTTCTGGCTTGTATTGTTTCTGTTGAATAATCATTTGATAACCTTATTGGAGCCCTCTTAAATGTTATTTGCTGTTTCTCTCTCTTTGTCTTTGAAATTTGCCATTTTAATTATGATGTGTCTTGGAGTGGGTCTGTTTAAATTCATCATCATTGAGACCCTCTGTGTTTCCTGAACTTGAGTAACATTTTCACTCATCATGTTAGGAAAGTTTTATGTCATTACTTTTTTGAACAGGTTTTCCATTCCTTGTTTCTTTTCTCCTTCTGGTATCCCTATGATACAGATATTATTGCCTTTCATGTTGTCCTACATGCTCTCTTAAAACCTTTTCTTTCTTGTTCAGCCTTTTTTCATTCTGTTGCTCTGTCTTGGAATATTTTTCTATGTTGTCCTCCAGATTGCTAATATGATCCTCTGCCTCCTCTAGCCTGCTGTTAATTCCTTCTATTATATTCTTTAATTCAGAAATTGTATTCTTCATTTCTTTGTGGCTCTTAGTAATGGTTTCTATGTCCTTTTTAATGCTGTTATAGTTCTCAATACATTCCTTGTAGCTTCCTCGGAGTTCTTCGTAGTTCTCCTGGAGTTGTTTTAATTCACTTGGAGCTGTTTGTAGTTTTCTTTGAGCTTACTGAGCTCATTGAGCTTCTCTATCACAATTATTTTGAATTTCATATCTGATAGTTTGCTTGCCTCTGTTTCATTTAGTGAATTCTTTCTGGGGATTCCTCCTTTCCTTTTGGTAATGGACTGTTTCATTTTGTCCCCATTTTTAGGTTTTGTTGTAGTCCAACTAGCCTGTGGTCAGCTGCCAGTCTAAGGAACTGCTAGCCTGCAAGGATTGATTTAGTTGTAATCCTATTGGTCTGTGATCCACCACCAGGGTCAGATGCAGCTTGGGGTGACAGACTGGTTCAGTTGTTAATCAGTAATTCAGCTATCAAACTCAGGCCGTGCTGGGCTAGACAGAGAGGTTCAATTGTAATCCAATGGATCAGCCACCTGTTCAGGTGCTGCTTAGTAGGACAGATTCAGATGTAAATCAATGAATCTGTGATCAGCTGCCAGGCCCAGGCGCAACTAGGCTAGGTAGCAAGATCCAATTGTAATCCAATGAATCTGTTTGGCCACCAAACTCAGGAGCCACTGGGCTAGACTACAAGGTTCAATAATAATCCAATGAATCTGTGATTAGCCACCAGGCTCAGGTGGTGCTGGGCTTGACTGATAGATTCAACTGTAATCCAATGACTTTGTGGTCAGCCGCCAGGCCCAGGTGCCACTGGGTGGGACAATCCAATTCAGTTGTAAACCAGTGAATCCACGACCAGCCACTAGGCTCATTTGCCACTGTGTGGGGCTGACTGACTGACCCAGCTGTAAGTCAGAGAGTTTGTAATCAGCTGTCAGGCCCAGGCTCTGCTGAGCAAGAAGGACTGAACCAGTTGCAAAGCAATGAATCCACGATCAGCCACCAGAATCACATGCCACTGTGCATATGCCACAGGGCTGTCTGACTGACCCAGCTGTAAGTCCAAGAGTTTGTACTCAGCTGCCAGGCCCAGGCGCTGCTGGGTGAGAGATGCCTCTTCAGGTGCCAACTATTGTATCTATGCTCAGACAGGGCAGGGCAGGGCAGGAGAGGTTTATTAACATGTAAGTCAAAGAATTGTGATCAGGCACCAGGCTCTGGCACTGCTGGGCAGGGCAGATTGCTTCCAGGGGGTGAGGCTATGAGAACCCTAATAGGGAAGCCACTTGGCATAGTGCAGTCCCCCTGAAGTGTGGGCAATGAGTCAGCACTGGGATCCCCACAGCTGCTTCCCCACTTCTCTCCACCAAGGCACTAACGCAAACTCTCTGATTGTGTCTCCTGTCCTCTCTGTCCTCCCTCCGCTGGAGCCCAGGGTAGGTGGGTACCCATGTATGTTCATTGTGGTCACTCTAGTAGTTCTCTGTCTCCAGCACTCTCTCAGGCTAGTCAACTCCATGGTGTTCCATCCTTCTCAGCTGGATGCTACTCTACTCTCCCCCATGTTGCTATAGCTGGGACACCCAGCTGGGGGACCAGAATCCACCCTTCTCAGGTGGAGCTCCTGGCTCTGTCCCTTTGGCTGCTGCCTCCAGTAGGGACCCAGTGGCCCTCTCGCATTTCCATGATTCCTACCAGTCACATTGTGACGAAGCGCCTTCTTTTGTTCTGTCTGTGGTTATAGGACTTCTTTCCAGTTGGTGTTCTGGTGGCAATTCCAGCTGACTTTTTCTCCAAAAAAGTAATTCCAGACATGACCTGGGAGGAGATTGGTGTAGCTCCACTTTCTCTTCCACCATCTTGCCAGAACCCCCCTGGATTTTCTTTTGTAGGAGATACAGTGTTTGTATTGATTCATCATTGTCAAAGCAACTTAAATTACCAAATAACAAAACCAGGCAAATGTGTTTTATAATATGTTCATCTATATTTTTATTTGCAGGATATAATATTTGCTCTGTCTTATAAATCAGTTTTATTAAATCAGAAAAGGAAATGCCTATCAAGATTTAAGAAGAATGCAGAAAGAGAATTCAAAATAATTAAACCACCTTAATAATTTTAGCTTTATTATTAATTTATATTATCTTCATAGTTTGACTTTTTTTGGAATATTAATTTGATTTTAATTGGCTTCTAACTTGGTGCCATGGAGCATTTCTAAAGTTATTGAAAGAATATTTTTTAAAAAATGCTTGGACACCCTGGCTGGTAGCACAGTAGATAAGGTGATGGCCTGGGAACCCAAAGGTCCCAGGTTCGATTCCCTAGCCAGGGCACATAACAAGGTTGCAAACCAGGTCTCCAGTCAGGTCTGCAGCTGGAGGCAGGTGAAAAGCAACCATACACTGATGTCTTGCTCCCTCTCTGCCTCTCTCCCTTCCCCTCTTTCTGCCTCTCTCCCTTCCCCTCTTTCTAAAAATAATGAAATAAAATAAATAAAAATTAAAAAATAAATAAATAATAAAAATGCTTGGGTGTTATATTAGAATTGATATGTAACTGTTTATTATTTTCTTAAAACTGTCCATATCTTAGGCTATGTAAAATTCAAGTCATTTGAGTTACAATAATTGCTCAAAACTCCTCAAACCTCTCAAATTTTGAAAAATAAATTGATAATTTTTATATAACAAAATTTTGAGGCACCTGTCATGATGGGGAATAAGAAACTGAATTATCATTATCCTTGAATCCTTAATGGTAAAGTTGACTGGGTTAACTTTTTAAATAAAAGGAAAAAAAAACAATATAACATTTCATTTCTCAGTTTACAATACTAAGCAAATTATTTTTCTGTAAGTACTCTAACGAAACTGAGAGGATAGTTCTAGACTGTATCTACTAAGCACAATACACAAATATGGTCTATATATACAATAACTTCTGATAATTCAGCCTGAATTGACTAATTAAAACTACTTTTAAAAACAGTGATTAAGTACATTTTGTATTTAATCAATACGATGTTTATTCTAATGGCTGAATGTATGGAAAGAAATGTCAGTATTATATCTATTCCATTTTTCTCCTCTCTAGGGAAAATCTGATATTCTTATATTGTAAACAATAGATAATTAAAGAAAAATAAAATCAGATCCTTATTCCCTCCCCTTTGTTTGAACTAGCTGTATAGTGATTTCACTGGAAAATTATATAATTTCATGCTGTTCATTAATTTATAAATCTAATCTTACCAAAGTGTTTTGAATGGAGTTTTTAGTGCTGAAAGAGTTTTACTAATAGTTTACCACTCTTTGATTAAAATACAAAATATCTGTTACTGTTTATGGTTTTTTGTTTAAAAAAAAAAAGCAATCCAAGGTCCTGGCTAGTTAGTTAGCTCCATTGGTTGAAGCATCATTTGACATGCCAAAGTTGTGGGTTTGATTCCCAGTCAGGGCTCATATAATAATTCATCAATGAATTCACAAATAAGTGGAACAACAAATTGATATTTCTCTCTCCCCTCTTCCTTTCTTTCTCTATCTCCCTCCCCTTCCCCCCCTCTCTAAAATTAATAAATTAAAAAAAATTAAGTAGTAAGGAAAGGGAAGCTGAGTTGAGGACCGACTACTATGTGATTAAACACACTGTAGAAAGACAAGTAACATTTTCATGATTTCAAGCTTTTAAAGAAGCCTGAATTAGTGTGTCCAGATACCTGTTTTACTTCCGGATTTTTGTTTTTAAAAAATATTTTCACTGGACTTCATTACATAATCATACAAATGCAAATTCTCTTCATTAGTCTAGGGAACAGTAGATTTCACATAATGAGGCAATTATAGAGATTGTGAAATAAAATTTTAAAAAACATTGCGTAATCATCTTGTAATACTAATATGTTTAGCAAGTTCAGTTGCAAACCAGGGAAATGCTATGAATTTCTTCTTACTGCCTAGTTCAAAGGCAAGAATATTAATATACAATTTACATGTACCATAATACATTCAATTCTAGCTCCTTAAGCTTCAATTAAGTCTTCTAATGAGCTTACAGGATATTTTGAGATTATGAAATAAATATTTTCCAATTAATTTTAAAATAGTTATTTATAAAGGAAACCTATGTCATTATTTTAATATTTGAAAGGATTTGGTCTTTGCAAATATTGCAGTGCTTAATTAACCTCATGAGAGAACAGCCCAAGATTGTATCTATAATAAAGAAAAACTATTTGGTAACTGGATTAATTATTCAAGAATATCTGATAATTGTTTACTTACAACATTATAATTAGTACTTTTCATCCTAAAGTGTGCATTCTTATTTGAAGTGTTCTCCCTCTAGAATTTACATCTGAGATGATAAACCTAAGTAGTCAGAAAGAACTGCATAGGCATTCTGTGAACTCACTGTTAAAAGAGAGTCTAGTTATCCTTGCTTCTCATATTTATGCTATAAACACATTTCAATTTACTTTTACTCTCCTAGATAATGTACATAGTAGCATTTTTAGTAAATCATTGTTTCAATGCAACAATAATATATAAAGACACTATATAATGTTACTGGTTAAAAGATGGCTAAATATATTTTTTCAATAGATTTATTCTAATAGTGAATTTCTTTGGTACTGGAAATTGTTCATGTTTTGTAAAATACTATATTTAAAGCTTTTTTTTTTTTTTTTTTCTGAGAGCTTACCAGTAGCTAAGGCTACAACAGATTCTTTTGTATTTTCCTTCTGTTTAATTATCAGAGCTTAAGTCTATACATTCTCTTTACATCTCTCTCCTAACTCACTAATGCTCCTCCAAATCATTTATGAAAATCATCTAAGCCCATCCATTTAATACTTAATGTTGCTTGTTGCTTATAGCAGTTCATAGTTTTTTAAGTTTTCATTTATCTGACAAATTTTTTACATTGTTTTTACTTCCTTAACTACATTAGCCATAGTTAATTTAATCTCTATTTTATAAATCCATTCTCTAGAGTAGCAGTCCCCAACTGTTTTGGCACCCAGGGTCCAGTGTCATGGAAGACAATTTTGCCACAGACTGGGGGTGGAGGTGGGGTGGCTAGCTTTATAGCCTGTCACCAGATGCAGCTTGTCACTTGCCACTCTCTGATTGGGTTTTGATGAGTCTGAAGCAATTGATTAATTATGGTCTCTGTGCAGCCTTTCTGCTAATGATAATCTGTATTTGCAACACTACCCTAGCGTTGCCACCTCAGCTCCACCTCAGATCATCAGGCATTAGATTCTCGTAAGGAGCGTGCAACCTAGATTCTTTGCATGCTCAGTTCACAGTAGGGTTCATGCTCCTATGAGAGTCTAACTGCTGATGATCTGCCAGGAGGCAGAGCTCAGGTGATAATGCCAGCAATGGGTAGCAGCTGTAAATACAGATGAAGCTTGCTAACTCACTTGCCACTCACCTCCTGCTGTGCAGCCTGGTTCCTAACAGGGTTGGGGACCCCTGCTCTATAGCACGTGTGTTCTATTACATTGCTCATTCCTTCACTTCATTTTTAATCATGTTACTTGTCTCTAGTGTGCCTAATTATGTTTTGTTTTGAGGGTTGAGGATTATGTATTAAAAATTATAGAAGTAATTTGAGACCTGGAATGATGTTACCCTCCTGTACGGAAATTTTACATGTGCTTCTGGCCTGAATTGCTGGGAGCTCAGCCCATCAACAATGGGTTCACTCTCTGTGAGGGAAAATTCACTTGGGATGCACCATATGTTGGTGCTATTGTCTTATACCCGTTGCCTGTCAGGGTCTCATCTCAAAGTACATAGGTTTTCCTAAGGCCTCCCCTTTGGCAGTCCCTACCCCTGTATCCCTGTGAGGTTATCAAAAATTACTGCTCATTTTCTCACCATCTCAGTCCCTTCTAAAGTCAAAAGGTGGACAAGCATGATCCAGTCCGTGCTTCCCCCTCCCCAGGTTTCTCTTCCCCCACATCTCACTGCAGTACTTTTTTATTGCTCTATGAGCTGACCCATAGAAGGTTGATCAAATTACATAATCAGCTTTTATGAGAAATGGCTGTTTAAAGTGATGTATTACTTTTATGTGCTTTCTCTTACAATAAGTCATCTTTACTAATCTACATTTATGCCTATTTTGAACCCAAGTTACAGATGAAATTATCTTTAAATTGGAAAGGCAGGAAGATTTAGCTATATTTAAACTATCTACTGCAGAAAACAATAAATAACTTTGATTGAAGCACATAAAGGCATGCCAGGCAATCACTATTCCATGTTCTTTCTATGAAATCACTTTTTTAAGTGTCACAAAAATCCTGAGAGAGAACTTTTGCATTTTACAAGTGAAGAAAATAAGACAAAAGAAGATAGAGCTCCTAATTGCTATATTCCAGACTTATTAGATAAAAGTATGTGAAATAAATTTTATAATGTCAAAGTTTTCCTATTGCTTTTAGTAACTTATTTTTCTAATAAGTTAGACTTCATTGGCTCTAGTCTCCAAGAATATTTAAATTTATATTAGACATTCTCTTTAAGGGAAAGGAAGTAAGTCATCTGTTTTCAAGATATTCTACCGAGAGTAGCTAATTTTTTAAATTAGTAATTAAGAGGGATAAGTTCATTTACATGTATGGGAAGAGAATGGGTTCTGTCCCATTACTATTTTGACAATGAAGCTCACCAGCCAGGTTGAGTTGGGGGCATCTGTTAGCCATTTTATCCCATTGTTTTTCTCTGATTATTTTCCCATTTTTTAAATTGTGGATTGTAATGTAGAAGATAGATATTTTAAAATGGTATATTATGTTTTTTATGGTAATTTCTGAAGTTAAAGATTGTGTCATATTCTAGTCAATTGTTTTTATGTATTGAAGAAAACACTTGTTTTAATGTTAGAAGTACTCTTGTGGCACTGTAGTGTAGAGATGAACATTAATAGACAGATTGCCTGTTAATGCCTACATTGCATTCCCTCTGTAAGATGTCAGCATAATGACTAAATGCACAATATTATATATGTAACAAGTATGTCAATGAGATAGAATCCCATTGCTAATTTATTTTAGCTTGTATCTTTTATCATGACTAATTCTAACATTATCGCAGGCTTCTACTCATATTTCAGTCTATAAAAAATAGTTTATTAGGTGCACATTTCAAAAGAGCACCAGATTTGCTGAAGCATTTTTGCTGTTTGTCAGATTTTCTAAGAAGTTTTTGTGAAGGTATTTGCATTTTTTTACTACATGAAAAAAAATGGTAATAATACATTAGTGAAAGGAAATGGTATTTACATTTTTTTTGCTACATGAAAAAATAGTAATAATACATTAGTAAAAGGAAAACTAAAGCCAAATAATGAGGGGGAAAGCTAAATTCATTTGCATGAAACTGCAAATAAAAATACATAATTGTTTATTTTGATTTTGCACAGCAGTCCACACTTTCACATTTTCAAAAGAGAAATGAATTTTTACTGGAGACATAGTTTAAACATTTTATAAAATTTCTGTGTTAAATAATAATATCTTTATGGGGTAAATACTCCTAAAGGTGTTGCAATTTATTTCATTTACTTTAGCCTGTCTCTAAAGACTGTTATCCCCTCCCAGAGAATATCTGTACAATGTCCTAACAAAAGGTTAAAATTTTACTAGTAAAGGTATTTATTTTTTATTTGAATCTTGTGTGGTGTGCTCTAGAAGTGTGAAAGTAATTAAGTAACTCATTTTCATTTATCTGAGTTTTATACATAGAATGAAAATTTCAGCTTTGCACAAGACTTTCAGATAGGAGTCCACCAACTTGTTTTGGGGGTAGGTTGGCCCATTATCTTTTGGAATATGGTCCCTTTTTCTGGCATTATTGAGCGAGAGCTTTTATCTTTTACTGCCAGTTTTGCTTAAACTCATCTATGGATAATTGTCATATGTACATATATTAACATTAGCAACTTGAATCTGACAACACCAAAAGTAATGTGAAAATAGCAAAATAGATTAAGTTGTGAGATAGTTATGTGGTTATCTGTACACTAAACACACTTTAGATTTTATGCTTTTGGTTATTCTGTCTCAACAGCTCATCTAACTCCAAATAGAATTTAAAAAATTATTTCAAATTAACTTTATTAGTGTTCTGAAATTATGAAAAGTAGAATGATTCCTGAAAATTAGCATGCAGAAAATAATAAAAATCACATAATTTATCAACCAATCATAACCACAGCGTACATTTTATTGTATATTATATTCATAAAGGCTTTTTTTCCTCTGAATATACAAACACATAGAAATAGAATATCTTGATCTGAAAAGTAAATTCTTTTCAATATTAAGTGGGCTTTCATTCAATTAAGTGAAGTTGTGAGACACTGTGCACTAAAGGAATGCACACATCCTAAATATACAGGAGAGACTTGGTAAGCCTTAAGAAGTATCTGTTATTGTTATTGATTCACTTTGATTTTGTATTCCTGACCCTACAATTGAATTTTTGAGTTATTGAAAAGCAATTCTTTAATCAGCTGAGTTGCAACAATTGAGTGGTATGAACAATTCAATGTCACAAGTGCTTTTAAAAATCTGTTAGCTTTGTGTTGATGTCATGTCAGGCATATGGTAATTATCTGGGTTACTACTATAATATTCTTTATTTGGAATATGGTTTCCTAGCAACTCTTGCTTTTTTTCCTAATGGCTGAATTGATTTCTGCACATTTGTAATGCTTCCTACTGCATCAGAAATTGTCACCTTGTGTGCAAATGTCACAAAATCAAATTTACATGTAGATTCAATTCTAAGAAATTATTCTTTTATCACTTACTCTTAATGTGTTTTTTCAAATGTTAAACCAATCATAAAAATATAAAGTCATTAATTCAGACCTTATTCTTTGAGGAAATATGATAATTTTGACAATGATGTCCAAAATATATGAGACCTGTTGAAGTTGAAGTAACAGAGTTATTTTGATGGTCAAATGACCATGTAATTAGCAGGTGGACAGGAAAATAGGCACAGACTATGCACCGAATACTCAGAGAATAAAAGGCTTTTACTTCAAAGGCAGTGTGTTGTTTCTGCTCATATGATGCCTGGTTCTGCATGATCCTGGCTGGAAACTTGCTAGGAGTGCCTTTTATTCATTTGTTCAGCAGATGGTTTTGCATCCTTACTATTTTTTAAACAACTGGTTAGGCACTGGGAATGTAAAAGTAAGCAAATTGAATATGGGCTCTGACCCTCCCAGAAATTAAAGTTTAACAAATGGGCACCTATAAATGACTGACATGGTTAGCAAATGGAAATACACACTTGGATTTCTCTTAATAGTGTTTCTGTCTTAATATTAATTAATATTAATATGAGATGCTTTTGTTAGGTTTTTAGAAATATTTGTCTGAGACTTTAAATTCTTAGAGTGGTTTCTTTGTAGACTTTGTTTATATCTAGGGAAGTGAAGTTGAAAGACATTGAAAACCAGCTATGTGCTAGAGGTTGGTTTGATGGTTTATATATTATCTCATTTAACCTACACAACAATCCCATGATTGTAATTTGTATAGTTTTTACATACTGTAAAGTTCAAGAAGTAATGCCTGAATGGGTTCAAGAATATATGTAAAATAATGGAAAAATAATATATATCCTACATCTTTTATATGTCAGATTTGTGCCAGGTGTTTTATATAATTGTCTTCCTTTTGCCGCTGCCACCCAACACCCTGCAAAGCAAGTTTTATTCATCTTATGCTACATTTGAAGAAATTGAGATTCAAAAATTTACATATTTGACCAATATTATCCAGCTACTCAAATTTGAACATGGGCGTATCTGCTTGAAAAAAAAAATACCATTTTAATCTTCCCTTATATCAAACTGGCCAGTACTTCACCAGAATAACCAGAGTGGAACTGTTACCTGAATACTTAGCAAGAGTTGCTTCTCATAGTGTTTACATGTGCCAGGCACCATGCTGAACTAGAATGTGTGCATATAGCATATATTCTCTCTCACATGTTCTTTCTCTTCTTCCTCTCTTTCCACACACACACATACACACACACGTAGTTAATTTACTTACATTTATGTGTTAAGCATATTTTAATATTTGTGATACATGTGTGTGGGTGTGTGTATACCCTATAGATAATATGTTTTCTATACACACATATACCTATGATCAAGTTTAATTTATAAATTAGGCAATTTCATAGATAGAAAATTTGCTCTTACCATAGATCTTAGAAACCTCAGAATATAATTTCTTTTCCTTATCAAGTTGAAAACTTTTACCTTTTCACCTAAAGATAGCCCCTTATAGCTTTTTTCTGGCATAGCAAAAGTGCCAGCATCACTACTTTCATGTTATGGGGTCATTTTAAGTAAAATAAAGGTTATTTGAACACAAGCATTGTAATACCATGACAGTTGATTTGATAACAGAAATGGCTACTACATGACTAATGGGCGGGTAGCAAATGCAGTATGTATACAATGGCCAAAGAGGTTATTCACATTCCAGGTAGAATGGAGTATGGCAACATAATATTTCATTATTCTAGTCAGAATGTGAGTGAGAATGGCTCACATTTATTTATTTACTTATAAAGATTTTATTCATTATTTTCAGAGAGAAGGGCAGGGAGGAAGGAAGAAAGGGATAGAAACACCAATGCATGGTTGCCTTTCACCTGCCTCCAGCTATGGACCTGGCTAGAGACTTAGCTTGCAACCTGGCCATGTGCCCTGGCTGAGAATCAAACCAGCAACCCTTGGGTTTGCAGGCCAGCAACTTAGCCACTGTGCCACCAACCAAAGCAGAATGGCTCACAGTTTAAAACTTATAAACTGTATTGTTTATTTTGGGATTTTAAAAATTTAATATTTTCAGTTTCTTGTGGATAACTAGAAGTTGGGGAAGTGAAACTGAAGAGGGTGAGGATTAACGTACATATTTCATGTTATCATGTAAATCTTAATATAATCATCAATCATGAATCAGTTGTTATCTTCATTTACAAATAAAACCAAGAGTCAGAAAGTTAAGGAAATTATTATCAAATAAGAGTAAATAGGTAACTAAGACTAAAAGTAGATTCAGAACTGGAATTCAAAACTGTTTGACTTCAAAGTCCATGCTCTTAACCATTACCTTACATGATCTCTTATAACATGATTCAACATATCTTTTCTAATCCTATGACTAAGGTAATAACTTTAACCTTCTCTGAAATAAATTAATACTCTTTTCTCTTTTTTAAGAAAGGAATGTTCAGATGTAATAGCCAGGCAATGACTTGAAGGTATCCTAATTTGAGGCAAACCATATTGACTATACTGTAGATGGAGATGTTGAAATAATGAGAATAATTATGTCTGCACTTAAGATTTGGATCCTCAACTTGTAAACTTGGTAGTTTTATAAAATTTCAGAATCTCTAAAGAAAAATTAAGTTGGGAATAATATTGAAATATAAACTTCTGTAATAGCTTATTAAAAATAGAAGATATGATTTCTTTGTGGCAATAATTCAAAACCAGGAAAACGGAGATTTAAACTATAACTGAGAATCAAAAGAAACATTGCTCCTTAGGACATATAATTTTCCAAATGGTACCAGTTGATTCTTTTGCATATTAAATTATCCAAGATTACTTTTATATTTATAATAACCAAAGCACTGATTGGAAGTGAAAAACATAGGAAAATGGTTTGATCGCTGCCAGCAAGCATTTACTGAATTTCTCTCCTTTGAAAAACTATGTAATTGAGTTGCAGACTAACTGCAGCAGTGCCAAATACTAATCTGCTTTTTTCTTGGCTTTCATTAAGTCAAAGTTCTCTCTTCACAATACCAAAACATCTGGCCACTTAAATCCATTCAGTCAAAAATTCAGTCAGTAACTCAGATTTTCAGACTCCACGTTTTTATTCAACTTGTCTGCCTTGATTGTTAGTTTACCTGAAAGCTATGTCAAACAGCTAGTAGCCTACATCTAGAAATTTCAATGTTCTTGGCATCTTGCCTAAGACAAGGTACAGATCTGGATAAGAGAAAACACATGGCAGATTTCTCACATGCTTCAGTCAGTTGTTCCCACAGATCTTTGTGGTGTTCTCTACTTCCTATTCCTATTCTGTTTACCTTCCTTTCTGAGTTTGTTTCCCTAATTCCTAGCCTTCCCCACCTTCAGAATTTCCTTGTTTCCTTCCTCTCTCAATTTCAGAAAAGTATTTCTCATTTTCCTATAAGCTACCCAAGAATTAATTACTCAAGTAATATTGTTATGAGTAATACACATAAAGCTGTTGATACTAGTTAATTTAGAAGGACATTTTTTTCTTACTTTTAAACTTGATATTCCAGATTTGTTTAACTTTTCCATATGTGCATGAATTACTGTATGTATTCATTTTTAGTATCAATGAGAATTAGGCAGACAGTGTCATCATGGACATTTTTCCCTTCCTTATAAGTATCTATAACTTTAAAAACTCATAAATATAGTTTAAAAATAAAGTAAGCATAAGCTTTTCCCTACATAATTAATAAAGAATACTCAGCAGACAATGCCTAAAACTGAACAGGGTAAATTTTTTTCTCAGCTAAAACTTGCCAGGAGTATTATATCTATATGACACAATTGTGCTGACAAGCATTTGGCCAGGAAAATTAGGTCTTGTAGAAGTAATGGTCACAAAAGAAAACTACTGGCATAAGTTAGTATGAGAAAATTTTTGATTAATGAATCACAAACCATCACTGTAAAATTTAAGTGGCAGGAACTGATGCGAATTAAAACATTTCCAGCTCTATTGGTGGGCCCTGAGTGGGGACAACTTACTGCAGGTGGGGACCATAGTGTCCAGGCATGGAGTACATGGGTCAGTGGTTCTCTCATGCTCCAGATCTCTTCAGGCCTACAAGCCAAGGTGCCTCCAGGGAAAGGTGTGCTTTGTTTTTGTTTGTTTGTTTGTTTGTTTTTTAATCAGAATGACAGTCCCCAGCATGCTCCAAACAGAGCTCTCTGGTTGAGGGTAAGAGCCTTCCCCAGAGAGTAAGCAAGTCTACCATACTCGAGATTTTAAACACCATAGGCCTGGGACTCCTGGGCAAACAGTGGACCCAAGATGGCAGAGGAGTAGGTGGAAAATGCACAAAGCTCTTCCTAGGACCTGACTGGAATTACAACTAAATTATAGAGAAAAACATCCAGAATAACCAACTGAACACTAGTTGAAAAGAAGCCCTATAACCGGGGACAAACAGAAAAAGTCATATCACCACAGTGAGACTCATAGAGTGCATGAGGATGTTAGAGGACTGGCTGGGCTCCCACAGGTGGCAGCTGAAGTCCTGGAGGGATAATTCAGCAGCTAGGGGGTTCCCCTTGAGAAGTAGAGGGTCTAAACTCTAAGCTGGTCTTCTTAGCCTACAGCACCAGAACATGAAAAGGAACCCAAATAACATACAGCTATGGAAAGCAACGGGGTTTCTGTCTACCAGGCAGAGACAGACCTCGAGAGCTCTTAAAGGCCATGCCACTTACCTTGGGTACTGGCAGAGGGAGAGCAGAGTGGACTAGAGATGCATGAGGAGAGTTTAGGGTTGGTGACCCCAGGATGAGAATTGAAGGAACAGAAGCCAGGATCCATGTGCTAAGTCAATCCCCATATTATAGAAAGCATCTTTCTTAGGCAGAGCACTCCTCTCCAAGTGGCATCAGCCTGAGGAGAAGTAATAGGCCCACCCTCAGGAATTACTCTGCCTCTTCCTGTGAAGCTTAAGATAGGCTACTGAGCAAAGCTTAGGCTGTATCAGTGATTCATTTAACAACTAAGGAGGATCTCTAGGTTCTCTGAGACTTCAGCTGACCCTCCCCTGGGGTTCAGTGCTGGTGAAAGCCAGCCTTGGTGTGCAACTTGGTTATTTATGCACACAGGTTGTGATCCTAGGCCCAGCAGAGGTATCACAAGCTTTGGATCACTAATAGCTCCCAACAGGTTGCCCAGTGCCAGTTACATTCAGTATTCAACACAGGTTGGCACCAGAGTATTTGAAGATCTACCTTATACATAGAAACAAATACAAAAAAAAAAAAAAAAAAAAAAAAAAAAAAAAAAAAAAAAAAAAAAAAAAAAAAAAAAAAAAAAAAAAAAAAAAAAAAAAAAAAAAAAAAAAAAAAAAAAAAAAAAAAAAAAAAAAAAAAAAAAAAAAAAAAAAAAAAAAAAAAAAAAAAAAAAAAAAAAAAAAAAAAAAAAAAAAAAAAAAAAAAAAAAAAA